>LPNX010881735.1:90247-155080 GCA_001517045.1 Pseudotsuga menziesii | reverse complement strand
TTATTTGTAATATGACAAGTTTAAAAGAGTATTATTTTAATTAGAAAGTATTATGGGTTTAAAATATTTTATTTTAAATTTTGGTTGATAATTAAATATCTAGGTATTCGTTGATATATTAGTTTAAGATGAAAAAAATTATGAACTTAATTCTTAAATTGGTAGTGACCTAGATTTTCCTATCCACAAATACAAGTGACAAGAGTTCTTCTATTCACAAATACAAGTAAACCTATTTTGGATCTTTAATTTCAAGGTCTTACTCTATAACTAATTAAGGAAGTAGTTTTGTACATTTTATTATTATTTATTTGTCATTTTTTTCAACTATTTTTTTATTAAAATTTTCTTAAGAGGTTACTAACCTGACATAGAAATATAAGCAACATAGTTACAACAAGTAATAAATAACACATCAACATAAAAGCAACAAGTAATTTCACATAGAAAAATAAATAACATAGCAACAAATAAGGTCAGATCAAAAAATAAGCAACATAGCAACAAATAATACATTGTTACAAGTTTTTAATGTTTCATAATTACTTCAGCTTTCAACTTATATATACAATATAGCATTAAAATATTTCTAAACAGCAGGTATAAGCAGCCTTGTTGCTATTTCACTTGTTTAAGTTCGCATCGAATTCAACAACAATACATAAGACAATAAATTGATACATATAAGATGTGGTAGGGACACAATATAATACAATCCATCTTTTCTCCGATAAAAAGAACGAACAAGTAATAATTTCAATACTTTTAAATGGGATTGGGTTTTCTAGGTTCAAGCTTGCTTCGTCTTCCATCCATGAACCCTTTCTTGTCAATACCAATGACAACCTTTGTGCTTAATTTATATATTGGATAGAGCATTAATTATAAGTATCCATATAATGTAAGTAAACGTCACTCGTCATCGACAAGCAAAAACAATGGGTGTCGAAGATAAGTATTTAAATAAAATTAATCCCAAAGAACATAACTCACATGATAACTAATTATGGATAATGAAATTTTTTTAGAATGGTGCAAGTAATGAAATTCTCTTTTCTCTTAATTGTACCAAGAGTAGTTTGGTGAAGCATGCCAATTTTTATTTTTTTATTTTTATTATGGGTATCAACAATTGGGGTGGTGTACTTAGCGGTGGTGTTATATGGGATCGATTTTCGTTAGCTATTAACATATTTTTAGGTATCTCACAACCGCTTGCAAGCATGGGACACGAGTAAGTCTAGGTGATTTGAACTCGTGACCTCTATGTACATCATGTGACTTCATATCAAGCAAATCGTCAATAAGCTACACTCATGCAGACTCATGAATTAAACACAATTAAAACCAATGTCCTCAATTTTTTTTTAGGATTGCTAAGTTCAAGTTTCTTCTTTAATGCTTTAAAAGGCTCTATGCTCATTGAAAGCTATAAATCATAGGACGTGATGTAGTTAATGAGGAATATGAATGAATAAAAGGGAACCGAAGGTAAGGGTGATCCAATAGATGTAGATAAAAGATAGTCCTACACAAGTCACATCCAAAGATATGCTCAATAAGAAGGAAACGCCCTATAACTAAGGAGTAATAAGGAGTAATAAGGATTGCCCCAATACACAAGTTAGCACCATTATGTCCACCTATATCCGAAAATCCATAACTAGTTGTTTGTTTGTTGGTCAAGCATTTTCCTAACCTTAACAACGAGGGTAAGGTTCTCCCGCTCCATCTTAGTTGAGTTTAAAAACATGTAGGTTATTTAATTTTACTAATAATTATATAAAATATACTTTATATATTTTAAATTTTTATGCCATATTAATTATAATCCTTATAAATGTGATTATGAATTAAAAAATAATTTATTAAATATAATTAATTTTAAAAATTACTTCGATATTTGATAAAGTCTTTACACAAAGACTCAAATCTTTTCCCATTACATTATAATGGATGCCACATTAATGTGATTTTAGAACTCATGACTTTCTAATGACTTTCTAATGATAAATTAAAAAAATTCAGACATATCAACAAATATATATATATAATGAAATTTTATTAGTGATCAAATAAAAGTGTTCATATATATTAATATTATTTTTAATATCCAAATAAAAATATTAAGTAATTACAATTAAATGTGTAAATAAAAAGTTCTATTACCACTGAGCTTTCTTGAAATTACTATAATTCACAAAAAAAAAAACTAAGCATTTCTCATTTTTTGGTATCCATGACAAATCACATGTTACATACATTCAAAACTTTCAATGAAAAACGGTTGTCATATCTCTAACATAAACACGAATGCATATTCAGTAACTAATCACGAATGCATATTGAGTATCTTACTTCTCAAAGACAACTATAACAATCAATTTACTAAAGTCTAAATATATTTTCTAACCCTTAGACATAACATAGGCAAATTCAACACTTAAGGATTTGCAATGTTTGGCAAGCTAACGATAACTCCTTTTTTTAATTAAAAAGGAGAAAATTATATTCCATGGTAAGTGATTTACAATATCTCCCATCATGAAGTAATGTACAGTATTTTATCTAGTCATTAAAGAATGATATTTTTATTTTGAATCTTCATGACAAAATGTTCCATGTTTGACATCTAGTATGATTTTAAGAGGATAATCCCTTACTTTGCCAGCTCACTTCACTTATGTTTTGGAGAACTTAATAAAGGTGGGATAATAGAAGCCTTTTTGTTTCATTTTTGCTTTTGATTTTCCCTTTTCACTTTTGAAATTCAATCCACTCAGTGAACATATAGTAATCGTAATACATTCTTAACTCGATCATAAATTGGCTTCTTTCCCACTCTAAATTATTTCGTGATATGTGTTGTTCTTCCAATAGAACATTGGCACGTAGACTCGTTACATCACTCAATCATGTTTGTATCAGTTTGTATATCTCCCACATTGTGGGAAACTTATGCCTATGGAGGTCTTTTATGATGAGACAATCTTGTTATATGGTTACCTTAATTGTCCATTCGCAAATGTTATTGATTCATGGCATCCACCCGTAGATGACGCTTTGGTTACTAGAGGAAGGGTTAATTTCTCAAGTCCAGCATAATTGGGAAAATTGCCATTGGTATGTTCAAGTAGAAGAGTGTTTTGTTCCTAGTTGGTTGTGAAGGTCACTATAATGGTTATGCATACAATTTCGATAACCTTGAAATCAGCAACTGTCTGTGGATTTCCAAGGTTTATATCCAAGCAACCTATGGGGTAGATTCTGTATTGATTCGCAAGTGGAAACTGGATGGGAGAGAAAACCAAGTGTGGTCTTCCCATCATCTCCCATGACTTTTTTGGGGAAGGATTCTCATGTAATGGTTATGCTTTCCATTATGGTTATTAATGATTTAGCTAGGTGGCTGAATTTTCAAACAAACAAAAAAACTATTAATTTGTTATTCAGAGAATCAAAGTTAATATTCACAATTAGAAATTTGACTCATAACTTTACTACCTTAAAACAACATTTGTAGTAAATAAAAGACTAGGTTGACGATCTCAAAATTGCATAATTGTAGACAATATTCAAGAAGTTCCAATACAATCTTTTCTCCAAAATGCATTTGATATCCAATGTATATAGACATACTATCAACCAAAAACTAGCATCAATATAAACATAGCCCAGTATGCCTCAATGGAGTCCCTATCCACTAAGGTATTTTCCAATAGTTTTTCATAGATCAGAACTCCTTCAAGTGCTTTAATGGCCTTCTTAGATAAATTGTCTACCATAATATTAGCTTCTCTATAAATATGACTAATTGTAAGATGATTGAAGGAAGACCGAAGTTGTTTAATGCTGTAGAACTAGTGACTAAAAATAGAAACCTGTAGAGAATTCCTATGAACTTCCCAATCAATTATAGCCTTTGAATCCCCTAGAACCTATAAATTCAAATTATTATTGCAAAAGGAGAAAAAGAGGAGGCCATATAATGCCAGTAACTCCACTATGGTGTTACTACCCGATCCAACACCCATCATGATAAGGAAACAATGACTACTTCTAAGTTGTAACCACATTCCACTACCACATTTTCCATTTTGTGTTGCACCATCAAAATAGTCGACTATATAATCATCAAAATATATATATCTCTGAATTATTCCTAGGGATCCTTTGTTTTAATTCGTTGAAAATTTCCTTGCATATCCCCAAGGTTCAAGAACTAGTACCTGTAACAGTAGGAGAGAGTTCCTAAGAAATAATGGGCTTTTTAGCTCTCCATAACCCTAGCTGATGAAGATGGGGAGTTCTTTGTGCCTTGGAACCAACATTTTCCACCTTTCCAAACTATGTGCAAAGGTCCCAAACTCTCGATTCATATTTATTTGTAACTCTACCCTAACTTCCTACCATACCTTTTGCATGAAGACCCCGTGACCTTCTAAGAGAAAATACAATTGACAAACATATGTTCAATTAATTCAAAATAAAAAATACATAAAATAGAAAATCATAGACCAATTCTACCTCTTTTCATAAGTCTATCCTGGGTTAAAATATTATTTTCTAAGATAACTAGATAAAGCATTAATTTCTCAGGCAAATTCCATTTCCGAATTCTGTTATGCCACCACACCATTGAATCTGAAATGAATGTAGCGGAAATGGCAAGATAAATAGATTTATCATTCACCTGTCTCAATGCTTTGTTCCATGCCTAATGGATCTCATCATCTTGATATAATAATATGATGCCCATATGCCATAAGCCACCAATGAAAGTATTCCACTCTTTTGCAAGATCTCTAGCAAAACCAAGATCTAACATAATACTCTCCCCATTACCAATCTTCCAAGCAAGACCATAACTCATCCATGGATAAGACTTACTGACACCCCTCCAAAGATAGATGCATTATAGGACTTTTTGTTCTATTTCCTTATCCATTCCACTACTAAAAGTTTCTTTAAATATTTTGACTTGAGCACTTAATTCAGACCATAATCCATTACCAAAGAGGTCTCTCCAAAGACTTTTTAGAGTGAGAGAAAGGCTAGACCATACTAAGTTTTTAACACCACATCCTTCATATATCTTAGGAAACGATACTTTTTTCGAACTGACCAAATGGTATTTCCGCCCTAGACAGGTTCCGAGCCCAAAGAATGTGCATCATCCTTCTTCTCAAACTATGTAAAATAGGAACATGTACATTTTCCATTATAAGCCAATATACTGGAATGCTTTCTAGTACATAATTACAGTCAATCTGCCCCTCATTGAGATCCATCTATAACATCATATTCCAATCATGTTCTCCACTTTCCTCAATAGGTGGGATAAAAATGTTAATTTTTTTTATATATGAGTAGAGAGGATGGATCATTTATTATTCACCTAAGAGTTATGGGGTCATTGAACATATATGGTCTTGTATTTTATCTTGTAAATCCTCTTTTAGTTTCAAGGAGTTGCAAGTGCATCAATCAACTAGAAGAGTGAAGTTGTTCCACTCCTTATCCTACCATGGACAAGGGAGACATATGTAATCATGGTGTTTGGCATTAATAATAAGTAGATTTTATTGGCGTTTCATTTATGGTGTTTGTTAATTGTTGCAGAATTAGTAGTTAGCTATAGTTAGTTGGTTTCTTGTTGTGGAACTAATAATATATGGGATGTTTGGTTGCATAAATCAGGGTTTATAGATCTAATAAATTTCACCATGTAGAAATGCCAACAATTACTTTAGCTTGCATTGTTGATAATGAATGACAATTTAATATTTAATTTGACAATTGTGAGAAAAAAGGAGACCCGAATGGTGTAATATGTTCTTTGGTGATGGAGAGTTAGGAAGAATGATGATCTTGAATTGGTGAAGGATGAATAAGTGAGAGTCCATCAAAATACTCAAGGGTTTTATCCTCAATGGATAATGTCATAAATTTGGCTTCATGTTGCAAAAATATGTGGTGTGCAACATCATGGTAGGGAGTTTTATGATAGTGTCACCATCATGGATGGAATGACGAGGATTAGACGGATGTGTTGGAGGTCGTATGTAAGGGTGAATTAGCTATAGGTTGGAGTCCGCTATTTTTAGGGTTAGGGTTATGAAAGGGACTTAAATGAGCTAATTTATGAATAGTTTTAATAAACATGTGCACGAAAGGAAGTACCAAACATAATCTAAAACAAAATTATTAACTATGCCTCTCACACACATTAAATATTTTCAATGGAAACCCAAAATTGGGAAAACCAACATTCATGAAAGCTTTTCCTCTCTATATCATTGTATTTTATTTTCTTTACAATACAATCTTATAAGATTCGAAACACTAATCCATTAACTCAGCTTAAATTACAACGATAAATCTTTAACCAAAATTATTTTGAAATGGGAATAAAAGACATTTACCCAAAACAACTAAAAACATGCCATGCCCTTTTTCTTTGGGAACCTACAAAGAGTAGAACACATGTCTAAAAACTTCTCTAATTTATGTTCCAAAATGGGGTCATGAATAAAATCTGTCTAAAGTGGCGCTCTCAAACAACACTACATCAATATGAAAAACACTTTAAAAACCATAATTAAATTTAAGCACAAGCACCTCTTTAGAATCTTGCATCTAGAGAGTTTGAGTTGGTAAATACCATTACACTTGTATATGATTCTTGAGCTTGTGTCTATTGCAACCTTATACACATTCATATTGATTGTTGACATAAAACTTAGACCCTGGGTTCTAAATCCTTAACCAATAATACCCCTATGGGAATCGACATTTTCAATACCCAATAGGGTAAGGTCACACTGAAGACTCTCACATCAATTACTAAGACTTAAATAATGCTAGGGTTGAATAATCATCCACAACAATACATTCTACATATTTTACATATACTTAATACAGTTATCTAAACAATATTATAGTCATGCAGAGTCTATCACAAACATCATCACAACATAAGAACCAACTATCCATTCATCAATTATAAACACAGTACATTTGGCCATACTCACTGTTATTCATTCACATTGTATTCTCAATCATAGGTCACATACATTAACAAACCCAAAACAATCCCATTCTTTCAACCTTTATATAAAATATGAGACAATTATTAGTTTTTCAATTGTATTTTAACTAATACTAATGACTTGGATTATCCTTAACATATAATTCTACTTCACAATGTGCTATACAAAACATTGCATAAGCTGATATATAATATATTGTGCAAGATTAATACAAATATACTTTGCAACCTATTACAAAGTGTTTTACATACCTTATAACAATATGATTGATACAATGTAGAGGCCCCCAATACTATGTTTGGCTCACCCTTGATCCAATATTAATTCTTTGGATACAACTTGATGAACTGAAGGCAAGACTTGAGTGAACCGTTGTGTAAATTCAAGCAATTGAGTATGCAACTACTCCATGGAATGTAAAAATAAACCAAATTTATTTTGAAATTTTGCAGTCGGTTCGAGTGTCGCAGACTACGGTTTGGTCACACTTTCTCCCAGCTCAAGATATTTCTTTGATATATCATGAATCTCAATTATCTTAAAAAACAACTTCTCATCTTGCTCCTAGAACTGCATAAATTTACTGGTCACTTGTTATTGTGCTGTGTGAGTCCACACTATCTTCTTAGTCAAAGCTCAAATCTTTGTCATGTCTTCCATCTAGGAAGACATTGGAAAATTTGTTAATGATTTATTTTTACTCTTCACTTGTTCTTCGCATGTCTTTATTTGATTCTCTTTCTCAAAAACTTCTAGTGCTTCTTGCAGATGATTCCATGACCAAAAATTGGTATCTATTAAGTCTGAAAGACTTTGTAGTTGAGTTTTAGCTTTCTCAAATGTCTCGTTTGCTTTCATTATCTAATTCTTCAACTCCATTTTCTCTAGAGTGTCAACTTAGAGTGTCAACTTTATGCAATTGATCTTTCAATATTAAGGCACAACAAATAAAGAGAAATCAAAATATATAAATTTCAAGGTTAAATATTTTGGATAATGGATTGGAAAGTTTGACAAAGTTCACACACATTTATGTGATTAAAGTTATTAAGATGGATTTTTAAAGGGTTTTCTAATTATGCGGAAGGCGTTCTTTCTTCTAGGTCGAGTTTGTAGACACAGTTCCCAACTCGTTATCCCTCTGCCGAATAAAACTCCGCCACGCGTCTCTGTTCATCATCGCCAAGTGTCTGTCGTGGTCGAGACGTTTTGCTGTATGTTGCACATTGATCGAATTAAACTATTCTTCAATGCTACTACGATAAGTTGGATATTGCACAACTCCGAGAGGTTGCAGTGGTTGTGGGAAACAACATGCTACTCCCCACAATGCTCTATATGTTTCCTCTTATTTCACAGGAATTTATTTTTTTTACTGTCACAGGTGTTGTGTTGTGGGCTGAAATAACTTGTTGTGGGAAACCTATTGTTTCAAGCTTATCCATGTACAGTCTTGCTTAAGTTAATATCTTAGCATATATTCAAGTAAGAAAACATAAATTATTACTGAATTTAATGTATGTTAACATCTTTTCAATTAAGAAAACATAAATTATAACTAAAATATTAACTTCTTTTAAATTGAATTGTTATTAATATTTTATAATCTTTTTAATTGATTTATTAATATTTGCAATTAGTTATTAATATTGTAGTAACTTTTTAATTGAGTTATATTCATAATGTTATAATTACTATTACATTATTATATAAAAATATGTGCTTATAGATGAGTGGGTTAATGGTTTACAACATGTGTTTTCTTTTGAGATGTTACAAGTTCAAATCTTCCTAAACTTGGAGGGCTCTCTTATCCCATAAACCAAGAGGTCCTATACAAGTACTAAACACCAATTTATTCGCTAGCTTAGTTGTGATCTTAAAATTAAATTATTGTTATAATCATTAAAATATTTTTATTACTAGCAATTGCCCCAAAAGGTGCAATAAAATGCCAAAAGAAAATTTGAATAGATACATAAATTGAATTGAACATCAATATCTCATCATAGAATATGATAGCATAGTGAATTTATTGATGCTACACATTTTGATTTTGTCATCCTATTTTTATCCATAATGTTGTCCCATTGGGTGATACGCCTTATACTGCAACTGAAATAATTGTTTTATAATAAAATGTGTTTATAGGAAAACCACTAAGATTATGATATGTAATTATTTATAATGATATGTTCAAGAATCTATGCCAATTTTAGTTTTCTCCTTCACAATATCGTAGCATCACTATATTAATTTTTGTCTTATAAATTAAAATTTTACGTGGCCTCATTGTTAGAGTATGCACTTGCTTTGGTTTTGTCAATGGTAGAGTGAACTGTACATGTTATGTTGCTATAATTTTAGAGTTAGATTCTTAATTTCAGGGCAACTAAACTTTCTTTATATGATATGATTGGTAAATTGCACGGTTTTGAGGTTTTTTTTATTGACCAAGCAACGATGGAGCACATAGTTTTTTCAGCTATTGGGGCATTGCAAATTAAATACATTGAAGGAGCAAGGATTTTTCTGAAATTTGCATTACAAATTCTTTTGGTGAGGGCAGTGAGGATGGTGGTCCTTACATCTTATGATAGGCTCTCCCTTTTAGCTCCAGATGATCCACTTGTTAAAAAATGTATCAACCCCAGATGCTCTAATGGTCTCATTCTGTAAGGAACATTAAATGATTATTTACTCCTAACTGAGAACATGCTTCACTGTTTTCTTAACTTTGCACAATTATGGAAACCACCTCAGAGCTTGAAGTTGATTACTAAACCTAAGCAATCCATCTAGAAAATCATCTATACTTTATTGGCTCCTTTGGTCATGTGCCATGCCCAAACATTTCACTCCTTATTTCATTTCGACAATGTCATTGCAATGAGATTAAATTTTAGTTGTATTGTTTGATATCATGTGCCCACATTTGATATTCAAGCATTTTCCACCTTTGTGGTACTGGTACCACAACTCTTCAAAATTAAGGTTGAGCTTGGGGACAATATTGTTTTCCTATTGAAGGTAGCATATGTCAATACTTGTTACTATCTTCCTTGAGATAATGTTAGCTTAGTTGCATCCTTAAATATGATAATCAAGGGTTTATTTATGTGCTTCTGGTTTGTTGGGAATAATCCTTCCTTGTGGTCAGCCCTATTTGTAATACCAAATATTATCGTTGTAAGTTTTATGTCAAACTTATCAAATTTTGTTTAT
The DNA here is from genome assembly GCA_001517045.1 of Pseudotsuga menziesii. Taxonomy (NCBI): domain Eukaryota; kingdom Viridiplantae; phylum Streptophyta; class Pinopsida; order Pinales; family Pinaceae; genus Pseudotsuga; species Pseudotsuga menziesii. The sequence continues at coordinate 144,803 of LPNX010881735.1, read as the reverse complement.
CCTCTGTATTGGTAACATCTTAAGTTTCTCAATTTTATTTCTTGAATTATATTGAAGAAATGTGAGGTTTAGAAAAAAATCCCAATTTAAATGTTCACTTTGTAAGTTTTACTGTACATCTTGATGTTTACTACAGTGAAATACACACTTACCATCCATTTTAATTCCCATTTGGTCTCCCATAAAAGCTTTTGATGAATATATTAAGGATTACCAACTAGATAATTTTGAAAATTAATAAATTTGGCAAGTAGCTTTCTAATTAGTAATAAATTTTCCCACGAGCACGTGGTCTAGTGGCAACTTGTAAGTGATCAAACTAGTATTAATAGTGGAATGTGGGTTCAAAACCATTGGGTGGGTGCAGATGATTCCAAGTGCAAGTTCTAGGTGATTTTGAGGGAATATAAATACCCTTGATAGTGTGACATCCTAACAAAAAGGAAAATTGTAAGTTAATGTAAGCAACATGCCCTCCCACAAAAAAAAGAGTTAGAAATGTATTGGTACTTCATATTTGGTCTCCTTCACTTCAGTGGAATAAGCTGTAGAATTTTATCATAATACCACAATAAATTATATTGCATTGTATTCTTGATGTGTGATAAGCATGTGAGATTGAATCACTTGATGATCTGATGAGATTACTGACTTATTTTCATGGTGATATTGTTTTGACTGCATGATTCAATTTATTCTCAAAATAAGTAAAATATGATACTCATGGCTAGGTGTTAGATTCAATAAATAAACATATATATATTAAATGTTTTGCTACAAAACTTCAAATACCCTGGAAAGAGATCATTCCACACTAGGATGTGTTCCCCATTACCATAAAATTTGGAATGAATCTCTTTAACATTGCCATCTTGCATACTTCTGCACTATCTGAATTGATCATACTAAATAAAGGATATGCTTACTCTAACCCTTTAGTCACTTGTATTTGCTTTTCAAACGTGTGGAGTGTTCCATTTAAAAAGAAGGAATCCATGGTGAATACTTTTTGCAAATAGTTTGCACAACCTCTACCTTGTACTTGGATTTTTCCACATATTTCATGTTGAGAAGAAAAACATACAAAAAAAAATTGAACCCAAAATCCGACGAAATTGACTGTGTCGTCGGATTTCACCTTTAAAATTATGAATTTTGATCAAAGTTTTTTATTTGATACATGGCATTATCGGATATCCGACTACTACTATCGATTATCTGACGACTTCCGCCGGATATCCCACATATACATGGTAATGGTAACTAGAGTAATATCGTTGGATATCCAACGAGTTTTAAATTTTAAAAACTATAAATTATGGTAACATTCCGACATGTTTTTTATACAAACGACGGTATGCAGAAATTATATTCTTCGCATAGTCTGGTTTCCATAAAAGAGTATACAATTATTTCAATTGTTTTTGTGATTAAAAATAGTGAAGTGTGCAGATTAATTTTTTAAGATCGATAATCTTCATTCAATCTCTATATGAGAACATTTCAAATAGAAATATTCGTGATCTAGATGAACAAAATCGACAATTGCTTGCTAGATTGTGGGATGGACTGAAAAGAAAGGGTGATGGGAAATGTTATTTTCCATGTAGTCAATGAAAGGGCTTTAAAAGGAGAAGAATAAAGATCACACGAACCAGAAAACGTTGTAGGGAACATGGACACACTGAGGGGGGACATGAATATCGTCTATTTGTAAGTTTTGCATTATATATGTTTTTATATTGAGTGCTTTTGTAGATGTATGTATTATTTTAATATTTATTATATTAACTAATATCTATGGACGGTTTCATGTAATTATAAAGGAAAGGCATCCTGCGGCATATAGTCTAGAGGACGTCCTTTCTGGACAAGTACCAGAGGAACATGGAGCTATGAATAATGGAGAACAAGTTAATGATCATATTGAAGAAGATGATCATACTGATAACATAGTTGAAGATGATGGTACAAATACATTGATCCATGATGCATTTAATGTTAGAATGGATGACGATCATGATCATGAAAATGATGACTTTGATGTTGTTCATCATTTACCTCTTCTTGAGAAGGAATATGAACCCCTTTATGAGGGCTCCAACACAAATCTTCTCTCTTCTATATTGTTGATATTGAACTTGAAGGTTATGAATGGTCTTTCAAACACATCAGTGACACGGATGTTAAGGTATGTAATATATTCCATCACATATATATGATCACGCTAAAGGCTATAATTGTTCATCTAATAAAATTATTGTTAATTCATGAGTCAAATTAATATGGATGAAATGTGTTTCATTAATATTGTTTATATATTTATATATTAACTAGATTTTTATTTTTATTTGTTGTAGCTTGATAGCTGATTTTTTGTTACCTCCGTCAAATATTTTACCTCACACATTTCGATATTTATCTTCCATCATGAAAGAAATTGGAATGCAGTATGAAGCAATTCATGCATGCCTCGATGACCATGTTATATATTATAATCATCATGAATTTGAAACTGAATGTCCGGAATGTCATATCAGTAGATATCGAACAGTTCAAGTAACAAAAAAATTGCCTCACAAGGTTCTTCATTATATTCCCATTATTCCACATTTGCAACGACTGTTCAGGTGCAAAAACATAACGCAATTTATGGATTACCATGCATGGAATAGAAGTTAAGATGACATTATTCAAATCCCTACAAATGGTTCTGCATTTAGAGATATAAAGGAAAAATGGCATCACTTTAGAGAAGAACCTCGTAATCTTAGGTTTTCTTTGGAAGCAACTGGTGTCAATCCATTTGCAGATATGAGATCAGTTTACTTAGTGTGGCCTATTTTTATTATCAACAATAACATCCCTCCATGGTTGTCAATAAAGAAGGAGCACATAATGTTGTCGATGATTATTGCAGGTATGTGTCTACACATTGTTTTTTAATGTAGTGGCATCTCATTTGTCGTATTTTGTTGCATAATGTCATAAATATATTATTTATTTTTCTCTTGTGCATGGTTTATATATCTAAATGGTTGTGATAATTATATATTTTATATGTTTAAATCAATCAGGTAAGTACCAAGTTAAAGATATGAATGTATATGTCGAACCTCTTATTGATGAGCTACTAAATTTATGGAATGGCATCACTATGTATGACTTATCTAGACCAATATGACAAAGGAAATTTCAATTCCATGCAATGCTTGTATGGACAATACATGATGTCCCAGGGTTAACCCATTTTTGCGGTTTGTAATTATAAGTTCCACTTTAATTGCATTTATTTTTATGAACTAGTTAACATATTATGCACGCATGTTTTTTTAAATAATCCATTCATTTTATATATAGTTATAATTGACATAGATAATCCATCTCTATATTTAGGTCTTGAGACAAAGGGAAAATTTGCATGTCCAGTTTATGGTCCTAAGATCAAATCTCGTCGTTCCAAAAGTTTAGGAAAGGAGGTGTTTGATGAGTATAGGCACTTCCTCTCTAAGAATCACATGTATTGAACTACTGAAATACATTTGTTCAACGGGAAGCAAGACACTGAAATTAAAACCGCAGAGAATGACACATTACCTATAGAAGTTGCAATATAATAGATATCGTCAAGGTACGTATGAATCATCATATTTGAAATGTTATGAAATTTTGTTTATTGTGTGTTGTTTACTGCAATTGACATTGATTTCTGTAATTTATTTTTAAACTATGATTCATGATGGTCGTCGTGATTATGAAGGAATTAATGGGCTTCCACGAGGAATGAAAAGTTATCCTAAACAATTCACTAGGTTGGCCTACTATGAGCACCTACAAATTGCTCATATGTTTGATATAATGCATATAAGAAATAATGTGGCTGAAACATTATGTCGAATAATATTGGATGGAAGGAGTGAGAAAGAAAAAATTGTCAAAATTTGCAATGACGTTCAAGAATCCAACCATGCAATGAAAGATGTCATTCAATTTCATACAAATGGAGACCAAATTAATATAAACTCACTTCCATGGATGTTAACGGAGAAACAAAGTAATGTTGTAAAAGAAGTCATGCGAAAAATTATATTTCCCACTTGATTTTGTGCAAACATGAAGAATATCATAACAAATTAAGGTGATTTTGCAGGGGTGAAAACACATGATTGCCATATATTCATGAAGGTAATTATTATGGTATGCATATAATTATTGTTATATTAACGATATTCTAGTGCATAGTGTTGGTATTTTTTTGTCTACTTTTTGTAAAACAAATGAAACAATTTGTATATTGTTACAGTATGGTCTACCTATCTCTCTCTCCCAAACAACTTCGAAAACAATGTCAAACAAGTTATATATAATCTTGGGAAATACATGAGGTAACTAGCGATTTTTTGCATATGCTTAGTGTTTGTTTAATTCATTGTAGAACTTATATATATATATATTTTTTGTTCACTAATTCATGTTATGTAATATAATATTTTTTTGTTAAATATTGTTTTTGGTTTGCATCACTTGTAGATGGTTGTCATCTAAAGAAATCCATAAAGAAGATATAAAGCATTGGAGGATAAAAATCCATCGTCTCATGTGTGAAATGCATAAGCATCTACCTTCGGCATTTTTCAATGCACAAGAAAACTAACTCATACACCAAGTTGAGAGATTGAATTGTGTGGACCTATACACTCAAGGTCCATGTGGATGGTTGAGAGCCACTTGAAATTTTTGAAGGGTTTGGTTAGATAACGAGCACATCCTGAGGGTTCTATGATGGAGGGATATATGGTATACTAAAACATGATGCATGTTAGTGATTATCTTCCTAAATTAGTGTCAAAGCTCAATTTAGCTCGCATTTGTGATCTGCACTCTAATAACAATTTCGAAGGGGAAAGGTAGATCGAAGAAGGTGAAAGGTAATTATTAGCTAGTGGACATTAATTAATTAAATACATTTGTCTGTTGATTTTTATGTATATATCATATATATTCTATTTTTAATATTCAATATTCATCAATTAAATTTTTATACTTTGTTAAGTGAATATACATTTGTATAAAATTTTAATTTATTTTTATCAAACAGTTGGCCGAGAGTGGGATGCACTTCATCTATACATCACAAACAATATTGGCTAGATGAAGGTATGGATTGAACGATGTGAACAAAATGGTCATGGAATATCATGGGAAGGTGTGGCTTCATTGGTCAAAGCAACACATTGCAATGGAGATACCAATCTTACACAAAGGGAAATCGATTTAGCATATGGTTTAAAAGATAAGTAGGAAAACAAATCAATCAACCACACTATTTATTTTTTTTGCAAACATATTGATGTACACGTTGATTTTTTCCTTGTAGGGCACAAAAATGCACTTAATCTTAAATGAATCATGTTGTAATCGTCATCATGTGTATGGCTTTTTGTAGGTAAAACATCATAAGTATATGTGGTGCAATGGATAGAAATATCACATCAAAAAGTTGGATGAAACGAAGAAAATATCAGATTGTGCAATATCTACAGTATTTGAGGTGACCAATGTTTCCTCTAGAAGTGACAGACATCCAGAACTCTCATAAAATCGATACTATGGGTATTTGGAAGATATTATTCAGTGTGCCTTTAACTCCTTCAAGGTAGTTTCGTTCGTTGTCAAATGGTACAGGTTACGGTTTAATCAACATGATCCCGATAAAATTATTATTGAACATGATAATGGATTTATCATGGTTAATACAAGGTTGTTTGAGCGAGGAATGGATCCCTATGTTCTTCCAAGCCAATGTGAACAAGTATTTTACTCTGAGGTTCTAGGTAGAGGGGGTTGGTCATTTTTTGTGAGACATGATCCAAGGGGAAGGTCAATAAAGTATAACATGCCAGAAGGTAATGAAGAGGGTCTCGAAGAAGAAGACGATGTTGAAGATGATCAACATGAGTTAGATGATCATGTTCCATAAGAAGATGTCGAAGAATTAGTTGAATCAGATGATGTAGTAGACAATTTCCATGAAGATGATATCGACAATGACATGATGAACGTAACTGACATCGATGACGATGATTATATGGACAATCCTTACAATGCTGACTCTGGATTGGATGATACAGATGATGACCTGTATGAAGAAGATGATGAAGTTCATTGAAGTGTATGAGGCATGCCTTAATATATCTACTCTATATACTTTGATGTAATATTGCTATATAATTAATGAATTTTATTGGTACGTATAAATTAACCGTTTATTAGTGTTTTTGCCACTTTCCTTGTATGATGGAATATTTGTTATAATTAGAGACATTGCTTCTTAAGTATGAAAAAAAACACTTTTTTTTTTACATAGATTTTGTCGGGTTATGGGGAATTGAGAGTGATGTGAGGGGGTGGGGGGGGGGGGGGGATGGGCCATAAGAGCTTGCATATTCATGTGGTTGGACCTGTTCATTGGAGAATATTAAATTATTCTCGAAACAAAGAGAAGCTCAGTAAGGAAATACACAATTATCATGCTAACCCAAATGACATGCTTAATCATGTACTACACGGGGCCAATGTTGAAATTTTTTAAATTTGTGTTTGCTTGGACTGAAATTTGGCGTGGTTAGACTAGATGCACACATTAACTGTGTGGGAGGCTTTCTAGAATCAAACATGATTGAAACCCCAGTTTATCATGTACTTGACTCTGCATATAATAAGTGGCACGTGAATGGGGCCAATGATGATTTTTTTTCAATCTGTAATTGTATGGACTGAAATTTGACTTGGTTAGAGTAGACATGTGTGTTGTCGGTATGAGAGGGTTTTGAGACTCAAACATGACTCACACAAACAATTATTCGACAATCAAACAAGGTAATGCATAGTATGCTTATTTCACCTTCATTATTGTTTATTGATCTTTCACAACCCAAAAATAAGGCATTGCAGCTGATCATGTACTTGACCCCATATGTAATAAGTAACATCATGTGAATGGGGCCAACGTTTAAATTTTTTAAATTTTTTCTTGTATGGAATGAAATTTGACTTGGTTAGAGTAGACGCATGTGTTGACGGCATGAAGTTTAGTTGACAATGCTCTCTCTTTAGTTGACAATGAATATCATGATGACGATGGTGAATCTTAAAGATTATAAAATTTCTAACCATATGCCCCTATATATCACCTACTTTATTTATTCATCTTCCCCTACTTTGAGTTTGCACTAGGTTCCATTATAAGAATCAATGAGTTTACACTAGGTGCCATCCACAAATGCAAGGAAGTACTTGAGACTTTATTCACAAGCTTGAACTTAAAGAAAAAAAAGAAAAGTACAAAGTGTAGTTGGTATCCAAAGGATGTGAACCAAAATAAATAATTTATTATGATGAGACCTTTTCACCAATGAAAAATATGAGAACCACCGAGGCCATGTTAGCATTGACAACCAGTGAATCATTAAATAAATGTGAAAATGGATTTTTTGAAATGGTGGATTGACGAGGAAGTATTCTTCTCTAACATTTGGGAGAATCTTTGGAATCTTCACTTGCTTATAGAATCTATATTGTTCCACCCTTATATAGCACATTGGACTTAAGGAATTACCTTTTTGTCAAATATTACAAGATTTATGGTGAGCCAAATGCCCCAAACAATGATAAAAGGAAATTCCCTAGAAGGTTTTTTGGAAGATTTGTCACACCAAGTTTTGAGCCCATATTCAATAACATCTCCAAACCAAGCATCCCTTAACCCTATGAAACCCTCTATTTCTGTCTAGACATGTTTAACAAAAATACTGAAAATTATTAAGTGGTAATTTTTTTGATCACTTTCCATGCATAGAATACACCAACCAAGTACTTTGAACTTCATGTTTGTAAGTTGTACCAAGTTAATAATTTATTGTTTAAAAGAAACCATATAAAAATGTGAATTTTAGTAGGGCATTTGAAATTGAAAACTTTTAAGACTTAGTAGGGAATTTGAATTTTTTTTATAAATATTATCATTGATGTATGCCATTTATCATTCAAAGTTGCAATTTACATGTAATCATGTATTTAAATATTATTTACATCTCATTTTTCATATTATACTCCTAAATGATGTCGCTTGAGGGACACCTTACCGATGAGTATGCTATGCGGCAACGTTAAATAAATTTTGATGGCATAACATACTCATGGGTAGGGAATCACTTAAGAGACATCATACAGAAGTATAATTTAAAAAAAATGAAAGTTCTCTTGGTACCATTAAAATAAATTAGGACCTCAATCTACTTCTTCCTTTACGAGATATCAATATTTCACCCTATACCTTGGTATATGGGAAAGCGTCCATAGTTTCCGTGCATATTGAATTTTATTTTCCATGACTCTTATTTGAGTATTTATGCTTAGGTTGGGACCAACCAGAGTCTGATAGACATCAAACATAAAAAATAATAAATATAAAAAACATAAAACAATAATAAACATAAAGCATGAAAAAGGAATAAAATAAAAAACATTTCAAAATATAACACTCACCTCCTTCCCACCTGCATCGAAGAATACGCATTTCATTGAAGAGGTCGTGGAGCTCATTGAGGAGGTCAGAGAGGTCATTGAATAGGTTGTGGAGCTCATTAAGGAGGCCCTAGAGGAGGCCATATAGGTCATTGAAGAGTTCATGGATCTCATTGAGGAAGTCTGAGAGGTCAGTGAAGAGGTTGTATCGATCATCAAAGAGGTGAAATAGGCCACTGCAGAGGTCATAGATCTCATCGAGGAGGTCGTAGAGAAACCAAAGGTCACTGAGAATACCCACAGGAAACGTAGTGCCTCCAAAATCGTTCAGTAACCTACCATTTAACCTGACCAGATTACTCTACTAAATTTCTCAATGTTGTGGATGTGATTTGGTTTTAGGGTAGGGATTGTGCAAAATGTTGAATTCTTAACACAACCCTAATTAATAGGGTTGTCCTACAAACTACCCATCAAACATTAATCTAGGTTCCAGTGCTAGGTAAAAACTTATTGAGGCATCTAACAATATTTATCATCCTCGACCCGAAGTACTGTGGTCCTGGGAAGTGACCAAATGTAAACCCTACAAATGTCAGTCCGACCAATTAACATCATGCTAGTGAGGGGGAATCCATTTCAAAATTTATGGCCCATGTGTCCCATGAATAGGACCTTCATGTTACAGTTGCTTCAGTAAAGTAAAGAGAGCCAAAATCAGAATGAATTTATTTTTTCTTCTGAATGGACATAACTATTTTCTAATGGATGGTAGTGTTGATGTCGGCGTTCGACCTGTGTTCGTATCGAGTAAATCCAACAGGTTTGGGAGGATGACTAGGGACCATATTCATTGAAGTGCACTAATTTTCAATATCGTAATTCCCCACCTTAATTGCCTCCATAAATTCTAATCCCAATTTCCTCCATCATCCTCGATGGTATGACTTCCTCATTAACTTATGTTGCTTATGTAATTCTGGATGGTTTACCAATTAGCATAGAATAGATGAATCACCAATTTTACTAAGTGAAAGGGGAATAGGTTATAGTAGAATCAGATTTAGATCAATATCTAGATGCATCATGCCCAAGAATCATTGCACAACATTTCCTTGAGCTCAATAGCCATAGTTTGTTGCTTCCATCCATGCGGTTTATACTACTAGCTTGTTCCAACTTCTTGCACATGATACTTGTTATAATTTGTGGTACATGATAATATGTTCTTACTTTTTTACAATATCGTGGAGCACATGGAGCGATTGAATCATCCCAACCTGCATCTTCAATTCCAGTTCCATAAACAAATCCAAATCAAGTATCATATGGCGGTGATTGATTCATAACCCATTAAAGTATAGACAATCCCAGTGCGAGTAGCAATCTGCCTTCAGAAATGAATGAATAATGTGGTTCTCCTGCCATAGGATCCAAAGCTAGCTTATTTTGTATTAGTTAGAGTATATCCCATGAAATACCCAATAGGAGATACAGATAGAGATCAGATGGTTGAAGTATATAATATATGGTAGCCATGGCTATCTCTCTCTATCTGTTGCATGAGCTTGTAGAGTTGCAATATTATAAATAGGAAAAAAGGTATAACTGGTGGCCAACATAACAAAAGACTAGATAGAAGAAGAAGGTGGCGCATCATTCCCTACAAAGTTTAATGGCTTTTGGGCATGGATCACCACATATTTACATCACCGGTTGGAAACAATGTGTATGGATTTTTTTGGGGGTTTTCAAGTGGGATTGCAACCTGTGAGGGATAGAGGTGGTATTTACTATACATGGTAGTCTAAGGCACCACCTCTCCTTGAGGTTTAATATAATATTTTAAACATAGAGATGGAGCGGAGGGTGATAGAGACAGTCAATTCCCATTCTTCACCATTGAGATGATTCCCTGAATCCTCATTGATTTTTATTGCTGGATACAAATCTGCTTGGCACTTTCCCTACTGATATGTGGCAAAGTGGGTGATAATTTTGTTCGCAGAAAACAAGATTGAGGTGATCAAAACCTTTCAACCAATGGTTTGCCGTCGAAAAATGGAGCAAAACATTCTAGTGATTTTCTCCTCATTCCATTCTAGATCTTTTCAGTTTTTTTCAATTATTAGCAACAATTTGTAATCCTTTGTCTCCATCTACATTTCCAAGATCAAGAATTTCATAATTAGGACATAGCCTAACTAACTAAAAGTGATTTTCTGTAAAAAAAAAATATATTGGAGATTGAATAACTTATAGGAAGAACCTTAAACATTAGCTCTAATATCCAAATTTAAGGAAAGTGTTCTTTTCTTGTGCCTCTGGTGAGATATGATATGAATTTAGTGAATAATAATTTATCACACCAATATGAAATAACACTACCACCTCTTGAACTTGTCCAAATTGGATCATTCATATGGACTTTGCCAAAGCAAAGGCATTTCTAGGATTTAGTATTGATCGATAAATCATAGACCTTGGAATGTCAATTTTGTGAAGAACATACATCAAATTCATTTTTTACCCTTGTCAAATATTCATTTTCTTACAAACCATAGGTGACATGATGTAGAATATCCTTTTTTTCATTAGAGGAAAGACCATGCAAATGGCATTTGGAGGGTCCTGATTTCTTTGACTAGAAACCATAAATTGCCATCTATTTGGAAGATAGTGCCTATGCATTCATCCTGCAAATCTCTTAAGATACCATCCTTGATTTAATAATAATAACCAAAAAAACCATTTTTTACAATCAAGTTAATCATTGTGTCCAATGAATTTACATATGAGTAACATAACATTCAGAAGCTAAGTTACCAGGCTATGGATATGGATCTTAATATGGATAAGATCCACCAATTTTTTGAAAATATAGGATCTATCTAGTTGGTGTAGGAAAACCTTTGCAACATCAATATATTTAATTGCAATACAATTTGTGTGGGCACTTCCATGCTCATGAATATGACCAATAGCTTCATTAACATCCTTCATTGTTTCCAAAGTACATGTCATGGAACTATTAATTCATAACTGGGATTACTACCTATAGAAAGTAAATGTTAATGTTAATTTCAGTTTAATGTTACACAATAGCCAACATGCATCAAGTGTTCAGGATATTATCTTTAGACCCTAGTCCCTCTTAGGATTGTAATTTACCCCTTAAATCCTTACCTTCCATCTACCATACATTCAATTATCTTCCCATCCATCCATAGGTCATCCTATCTAACTTACCCTTAAGATTCATCAAAAAATATATATTAAAATTTTAAATTTTGTCCTTCCACCGGGTTGTTGGTTATACCTCTAATGTTCTAAGTTTTACGATCATATTTGAAGTCTTTCAATCATAAACACATTTTTCAAGTGAGAAAATAAGCCAACAAATCAAATACTTCCATAATCATCATTTTTTGTTGAGCTTGAGTGTACATTCATACCCTTGATTTACTCATATATTTTTTGTTTTATAATCCTTTATCATTGTTGGTTTACTGTGGAATGTTACAGTTTCCTTTCTACCTCAACCAAACTCATTTTAAAATACCGTGCCACTAAGTAAATTGAATCAATCAATTCCAAATGATTTTGGTATTGGAGCAACCCCCTACGAAGAGATCCATGGAGGGAGGTTTTTCTGCACATTTTGACTTTTTCTGGTAGTTTGCCTAAAATACCAATGTGAAGTTCATAGGATTGTGTTAGTAGGTTTAAAAAACCAATGACATGAACATATTTAATTGCTTGAATAATTTCAAAAGGGAACCTTGCAATAAATCTCTTCGTGAACACAACTTTATGGTTGATGTTTTTGTCTAAAGAAATGATACATTCCCATGTGGGGTAGGTTAATATTGAAGCATGCTTGGAAGGCCATATCACTTCCACAATTCATGAGCTTAGGTTCTAAATATTAGGTCACTGAAATTTAGTGTATCTCTTTATAGTCAATTTCGGGGTAGCACTGTCTACTTTCTTTAAGGATTCTGTAAGGACCACATTGTTGAGCTAGAACAGACTGAGATGTTTGAACCTAAACATGATTTGTTTTACTTGGTATGGATCTTCATAAGTGGATTTATATTCACTTTGTCAAATACTACTATTTCTATCTTCTTTGAGAAGATTAAACTTGTGCAAACAAGATGTCCTTATAGTTACCACAAACTAGAAAGAAATGTGAAATAATAACACCCTCAAATGCAGGTTTAATGTGATCCTTGCATTTTGATCTCAAAATCTTCAAATATGCATCAATTACTAAACACTAATAGTTTTGGCAAGGTTGTATTATTAGGTATTGAATGAAATTGAATGGACCATATCTCCTAAAACTTTGCACCAATGGATCTAAATTTTGAAATTGTAACACCTTTAATCCTTATTGTGATTGAATCTCATAATTGTCAAATATACACATTAGATTGAAAATAACTAGTTTAGCAATTTTTGATGACTGGATAGAAACCGTAAATACAAACTTTACCATATAGAATTCTTCAATAATAGATGTGCAAGTTAAAAATGTAAGACCCTCAGATGTCTTCTTTCAATTAAATTGAAGTTCACTACAATTGGAATTATATGAGTATAATTACTACCACAAAAGTCTGGAATGTACGGTTATAGATTATATTAGTAGCATTTTGGTGTAACCACATAGAAGATACAATGATAAGCCCAAGTTTGGTTCCTTAATACATGAGAAAAATGGCACCTTGTAATGCTAAACCAACTTCTAAATGTCTCAAAATCTAACAACACTAGTAAAACCGACCAGAGTTAACAGACCAAGATAGTTTTCTAGAGAAGGAACATATTAAAAAAAAAATTACATAATTTGAATAATAAAATTTCTTCACCGGAATGGGAAGGCTTTCCCTGTGGTGTATTGGTGTTGTTTTCCTCTCCATGTCCAGATTCAATACCTCCAACATTGATCGTTCAAAACTTATCTCCAGATCAACTAGCTGATTCAGCATCGCCTATTCTGACTTTGAGATGGTTCCAACAAGCTCTTCACGGATGTGGATCAAGTCTTTGTCCACCATTTCAAAGCGACAACCTCCTTCCTCGTCCAACCGCAACAATAACTTTTTCTGAGCCCTCATATTTCAGCTATGAATATCACAGAGTTCTTCTTTCAGCGCGGGGGATGGAGCAGCTGGAGATGTTGATTCGAAGTTGGAGGACATGGTAGTGTTGGACAACATGATAATTCGAAAAACAGTAAATCCCTTCCTAAATGGAATACATCGCACAGTGTAGGGAATCACCGCCATTGCGGGATTTAAAGCATGCACAAAGCCCTTGCGATCCTCTGAGTTACCCATAATACCCAACATCATGTTTGTGTTCATCACACAATCTAAAATCCAGGACGAAACAAGAAAATGACTGTGGAACGGGGATCACTGAGATAACCTGCTCTCAGATCCATCGAATTCCGATGGGAATGAAATTCTTTTAAGTACAAAGGCACAGAAATCCATGATCACATGCATGGTGCCACGAACCCACAGGAGGGATCTCTGAGCTATTTTCCATCACAATGCTGAGAACCACGTTTCTGAGAACTTAACACACTTCTCCAAGCCCTTTGTCCAATGGTATATGATAGAAGGTGTTGATTCCATTTAGCGTAAGGCTCCCTTTGTCGGATCCATCATTCAAGCCTCTCATTGGATGCTTATGCAGAGTTCGTAAGCTAGTAAATTGGAATCATTAGGTTAATCAATTAATTATGGAATTTTATTTTTATGGTGGAAATTATTGGCTAACAAATGCTAAGTTATTTGATTATGTGGTTATGTGAAGTGGTAGGTTTTAGAGTTCTTATGGTTGAATGTATTGACCAAATAGTGGTGTTTAGGTGTGGATGTGTGAATTATGGTGTGTTGGAACGTGCTTGTAAATGGAAGGAATCTAAAAAAAATTGAAATTGTTAAAGATGGAAGCACAATCCAAAGTAACAAAAAATTATTTTATAAATAAGTAAACAAACCTTCAACCATATTTTTTCATTGAGATTGCATGGTAGAGTATGTGAAGAGAACATCCAAGAAGGGGTGCCTCCAACCAATTAATGTTTCCATAACTCTGTAAATTAGCCTAAACTATTTTAATACTGAAAATGAAGGTAACATGATGTGTATGTTTTGAATATTCTTGAAGGAAATAGACTAAAAGTAAACATTAAAAGTAAAATATTTTATACTTAATGAGAATATGGGAAAACCTTCTAATTTAATTTTGATCAACTCAAATGAAACACCTAAAAAATACAAGTTGAAGAGCATACACAAATGGAAAAGGTGAAGTGCTATTAAATTCTAAATCAATGAACACCATCCAATAAATATATGTTAGTTGGGATATATAAAATGTAGCCTGTGTTGTGGGTACAAAAGATGATTTGGAGGAAGGAACCAAACATCTAATGATAAATGTTAATATTCACAAAGAAAACAAAGATAATTTAGTTAAATATGATGGTTTCATTGTGTCTAAAGCAATTAATTTAACATATATTGGTTTTTGTTTCACTCAAAGTAGATCCTATTTGATCTAGCTCTTACTTTTGGATGGTCCATGATGGGTATTCCAAGTGTGGAGGATTCCTACTTGGATGTAGGACCTTTCTTGATTCTTATGTTGCATTCCTTCCATGAATGCAAGCACAAAAGAAAAAAATTCCATTCTCCTTCTACGATGATCTTTACCCAAAACTAAAAGATTGAAATTTTTATCCCTTGGTGCAGGTCAAAGCAAACAGGCGTTGGGATTCCTATAGGTGTATTAGATTGTTGAAGAGGCACATGGTGTTGCAAGGTCTAATGCCATGGTAGCAAGAAACAAGAACATAGTGGACATATTTTGAATAATGTTGGCATGTAATTCAACATGTTACTACCACTATCCATCAAGTTACTCTAACAAGGATTGGTTGTAATTAAGTTTTTTCTCTTACCTTTACTCATCTAGCGTTGAGTGAGGGTGGATTATTGAGATTCATTGAAGTGTCTAGAATAATTTCAAGGAGCCATGGCATACAAAAAGACAGTTTGTACCAGTTTGAGATCAAAAGTCCCAAAATGTAATAAAACAAATGTGCAAAAAACTAAATAAGATAATATAATTTATTAATGTTCAACAAATAACAGCATAGGTATGCCAATTGGAAAAAAAGACTACAAGCAAAATAGGTATAGTGCGAGAGTGCAAAATCAGGTCATAGCATGATATTGAAAGAAGGAAAACATAAAGAACTAAGTGTCTAGCTAAAAGTTAAATGGTTGACTTATAGAAGATATAAGGTTTAGTGCAAGTGAAAGAAAGATGCTAGAAACTGGTGAGTGTCAATGATTCAAAAGGCAATGTCAACACATGGTGTATCTAGAGCTAGCCATCAAGGATAGGTAAGGGGGCCTCAATACAAGCTCCTCATCATAGTCATCAATAAGTATGAAAGGGCCAATGCATTAGTGAATGATATCTTTGTTGGAATTGGAAATCCTAGCCATGAGTGGATGGTGGGGTTGATATATGCTCCTTGGCATAGTAAGAAATCAATGTGAAAAGGCTAATGCACTAGAAGATGGTATCCTCCTTGTAGTGGTAAGGGCTAACTAAGAGGACATGCCTACTAGATCCTAGGGAGATCACAAGAGTGACGAATTCTAATTCTATTACATCCAAGGTTGTGGGAAAGAAACTCCATATGGAAGAATAGTTGTGAAAAGCAGAACAACTTGCAATCATGAATTGCAAATAGGAAATGAAACTACAATTGCAGGAAATTACAAACGGATTTTAGAAATGGAGGAATTTTGAGAGATAACTTCTAGCAATAAAGAGATACATGTGTGTCAATGGTATGCAAACAAGAAATAAGTGTTTTGAAACACTTGTAAATCACCCAAACGAGTTGGAGTTGATATTTCACAAGGTGTTTTAGGAAAGGAAACCAAAATTGCAAAACTCTACAATAAACATAGTAACAACAATGTGAAAAAAATCACATACAAGAAAGGAAAATGAAGGGAAATTCTGCAAACATTAGAGGAGAATGTTTTTTGACCAATTATTCTATTATTACAATTATCAGATACATTTTAAGTGAGTGATCATATTTGAACAAATCACCTATGAAATATTAAAAATGTAGGTAGAGTACAAAACAAATAAAATATAAATATAATACATATTCAAACTAAGTTTACTAGGAACTAGGAATATAATACATATTGAGAATTTCATTTTGACACCCATATTTTTCAATTGCAAGACCTT
Organism: Pseudotsuga menziesii; assembly: GCA_001517045.1. Taxonomy (NCBI): domain Eukaryota; kingdom Viridiplantae; phylum Streptophyta; class Pinopsida; order Pinales; family Pinaceae; genus Pseudotsuga; species Pseudotsuga menziesii. The sequence continues at coordinate 127,970 of LPNX010881735.1, read as the reverse complement.
GAGAATTTCATGGTGAGAAAATATAAGAATCCCTTGTATCTTACAACACTGTAAGAGACAATCGGGTGCCCAAACCCACTCATCCCACGATTTATTATCTCTTAGTTTCACCAAATATCACGTTTCCATGAAAATAGTCTAGTACTTCACTTCTTTTGTTTTTTTATTTTTAAGCTATTTCAATAGTGAATATTTATTTTTTCCATGGAAATTTTTTGTTTTCCTACAACATCATGTATTGTATACTTGAAAAGGATATGGTTGTGGCTGAAATTAAACCCAAAATATTGTCTTGTCTTATGGTCCTCAAATGTGTAGATTGGTGAAGAGGAGTGAGTTAAAGTTGAACCTTGCAATCATGCAAGAGGAAGTCTCATATAGCTGTAATTTAATTTAGGGCATATATTTTCACTAATGTCTACTCTATTTTTACATAATGCAACTAATGACTAGTGGTAAATCCAATGACTATGGTTATTTATATTTTACCTCATCAATAATTCATGACAAAGATTAAATCATTGGGTGTAGGTCTCTCAGTACAGAGAAATAATATTTGTGCAAGTGGTGAATTACAATGTATGTCACGATATATTCTCACAGTGTACAATATTTGTGGATGTGTGATATTGTATGCATTTTTTACCATATTGTGAGGCAAATGAATATTGTACACTATGAGAACATATCGCCGCATACATTTTTTTCTAAATGAAACCAACTATAGTCAAGTAACTAATGTTGCAAAGTTGAGGTCTTCCAAACATGTTTGTTCAGACCTGATATATGACTCTTAAATGCATCTTGTGGTGGGTTGTGACCTTGTGTGTTTTCATTGTACTTGAGTTGTGACCTTTCTAGAAGACATGCCAAGTTTATATATTATGTTCATTACTTAAACCTCATTATAATTTTTTTTACTATTTATGTTTTGTACATTGGAATTGATAACTCATCTCAAGGACCAACTTTAACACAGTGACCAGTGGAGAGTTAAAGTTGAATGATATGAAAATTATGTATGAATTTATTACAACAATACTTTTCTAGATCTACCTTTGTTGTTTACTTTTTCTTATACAATGATGATAAAAATATATGTGACAATATAACTTGAGAGAGAAAAGATTAAAGTCATTGGTCTTGTTGGCCCTATGGGTAAAATGGGGTTTTTGTCCACCTTTATGGCACACCTTGGTCTTGTGGGCATGGGGGTTTCCTTACCATCTTGTTGTGACCCTTTTTGTTGACTTATGGTTCTTCATCTTCTATTTGGTCCTAGCGCCCTTATTGTGTGTGGTACCTTGACCACCTTTGGTATGATTACTTAACCTTATTACTTTAATTGTTTTATTATTATGTGGCCACATGAACTTTGATACCCTACTCTAAGTGTAATCAACTTTATTTTATGTTTTATGATGGTAACCAACCTAAAACTAGGGTTTCCTAAGTGACCATTCTAGAAGACATGCCATGTTTATATATTATGTTCATAACTTCACTCTTGGAGTATGTTGGCATGAAATAAGTATAGATATGATATTTGTTGGATGCATAGGGTTATTGTTGTTGTAAAGTTGACTACACTTAAAGTGGGGTACCAAAGGTAATATGGTACCTCTTCTAGGGCTCCTAGAATTATGTTGTGAATTGTGAACCGTGATATCTAACCCATGAGCTCCAACCGTGAAATTTGAACCCAAACTATCAACACTCTAACTCTCTCTCTCTCTCTCTGTCTCTAAAGGTATGTCTTCTGACACCTGTCCTTACAGTGACAAGAGTTGACTCAAAATGTCTGAGTATAAGGTAGATCCAAACTGGATCTATCTAGCATTATTATTGTTCTTTAATTACTATTCATTAGTTAAACTTGATTGTAATTTTTTACTGTTTATGTTCTGTACATTGGAATTGATAACTCATCTCAAGGACCAACTTTAACGCAATGGCAAGTGGAGTGTTAACGTTGGAAGAGATGAAAATTATGTATGAATTTATTACAACAATAATTTTCTATATCTACCTTTCTTATTTACTTCTACTTATACAATGATGATAAAAATATATGTGACGATATAACTTAAGAGAGAGAAAAGATTAAAGTCTTTGGTCTTATTTTCCCTATGGTTAAAATGGGCATTTTGTCCACCTTTACAGTACAACTTGGTCAATATATGCATTTTCAATATTGGGGGATAAATGTTAACTATGTATGATAATAGTGGAAAATGCATGCCTTAATGGCTTGTAATTATCTAATATGAATTATGCATACCCAACAACGTCCTATCTGAACTTTTTTTCCCATGGTGCAGCTAGAACCAAACAGGTATTTGTCATATATTTCTTCATTGAGCGAGGGGAGTTCAGTAAGAATAGATGAAAGTGAGACATCTAGAAGATGTCAAAAGATCAAAAGAAAATTCCATAAACGTGTGGAATTTTTTCTTGTTGAAGGGGGTTCATGTTCCTATGATGATGAGACAATAGGAGACATCGAGGTTCCCTTAAAGTAGAAACATCTAGTGAAACAACGGGTACCCAAGGATCTTCCTCAACTGAACACATATTTTTATGTGAACGAGAGGATATATCAAATTGCACCATCATCATTACATGGTTTGGAGTTGTTTTGCATGGATGGCATAAATATCGGTTACGATATATGTACAGAATTGATGGAGTATGTTGGACCCTATTACAACTACAAAGATTGGTTTCACCTGGTCCAATATACACAAAGCATGCACATATATGGATTGTCAGTAAATTGCTTATAACTAAAAGACAACGATCAAAATAAAGGAGCAATGATGTACATTGACGAAAGGCCAAAACCCACAAGGAATATTGCGGGGTTTATAAATAGTACACAACCAGGGTTTACAATAAAAAACGCAACTACGTATTTGAGGGGAGAAAAGGAAACCATGTATTTGTGTGTGCCATTAAATCAACATCTACAGGGGAAGATTTGCTTATTAATTACAATTTGAATCGAGTAGATACAAACATGGTTACTATGGGAGTGGTACATCTAACAATTTACCCAACCTTTTATCAATTAATTTAAACTCTTAAGGATTTTTTGTTAGTCAATTGTTATAATTTTATTTCAATTTTCTATATTTACTTTGCATGGTAGTGATCAGGGCATCTCCCCAGCAGCTGGTTAGAGTACAACTTCCTCGAGGCAGCAGGTATACATCTTTGTAATAGTACAAACATAATTTGAAAAAAAAAATGTTGTGTTTTTTCATGAGTATATTTGATTCATTTAGATAATGTTATCTATATACTTGTTGCAAAGTGTTGATCGGGGAAACCACACGGATGTTGATCAGACTACAACAACCTTGGGGAAACATGTATACCTGATTGTAAATGTACAATTTAAATACGTCAAACTATTTTCTTATAATGTTGTTACCATGACTATTTTGGTTTCTTTAGATAATTTTTTTCTGTGTGTTTTATGCAAGGTGTTGTAAGGGGCACCTCCCTATCAGTAGATCAGGGAAGGTACCCTATAACCATTGATCCATTAAGTGGATGATCCTTGAGGCAGCAGGTATAATTAATTGGAAATGTACAAATATAATATGGAGCATCATGTTTTTTTTTGTCTTTTTCGTGTGTATATTGATTTATTTCTGATAATGTTTTCTAGTTATTTTTGGTAGGGGGGTGATTGAGGAAAGTCCCTGGCTATGGATCATATGACACCAACTTCGAGGCATCAGGTAAACCTAATTGTCATTTTATGGATATATCATGATCGATAAGTTTTGTTAATATAGTTTTTTTCTCAGTCTATTGCTTTCACGTCAGTAAGCTTTATATATTTTTGTTGCAGACCACTAATTCGCCAATTGAAATAGCGTTAGAGCAATCAATATCTTTAGATGTGGATGAGTTGATGCACTATGTTGACATTGGTTCTTCTCTAGACCCGATTAACATGATAGAGAAGGCCTTGAAAAAAATTAATGAGGATATCCTTCGTCTGCTATTCATTGTGCCGCGGACAAATGAGATTAAAGCCAAGGTTGATGTTTTGGTAAAGAGATCGCTTGCCTTGCAAGTAAGTTGTAGACTATTGAATCATAATATAAATTCATTTAGTACTTTATATTTTTTACTTGTATATGATGATGAACTTATAAAAATATGGTTTTTATTTACAGAATTTTCTACTACCACACACTAGTGGTCAAGGCGGTGTTGGCCCCAGTGATGCTCGTGGAGAATCGTCACATGAGAAAACGACTCCATGTTCATCTCATGTGCCACTGCTGTCGACTGAACAGTACGCAACATGTTCAACGACACCTCTGAGGCCAGTTGTTAGTGTGTCATCTATTGACCGGTGCACACTAGATCGTGCAGAAGAAGGGGTTGATGCAGAGCATGCTAGTATTGATATTGTTGAAGCAACATTTCCTGGATATTTTTGTGTCACTAGCACAGGTACAATACAGACAACATTCTTAGTGGATGAAGAGCTCGTTCCAATAAAGATAGAGAAGATCCAAGGTAATTATTATGCATTGTTCAAGTTAGTTTTTATAATTTGATTGTCTATATACCGATAAAACATTGTCTTTCAACTAATGATGGCATGATTGTTTTGCAGGAAATGACGTTTTTTTATAAGCATCTAAATGATTTTTCCTTGGATATCTTTGGTCCCACTATCCACACAAGGTGGGATAGACAAATTAAAAATTTACAAGATGAGCTCACTAATTGGTTGGTTGTCACGTTCGAGAACAAGACCTTTTATAGAGTCACGGTCCTAAAGAAGGTTGGACAACATATGAAGATTGTTTGAGACCAATATAGGGTTCACCTAGAAAGAAACCCTAGGTATGAGCGCCCTACGATGATTCCAGCTAGAGAGTGGAAAGGTCTAGTGGGAGATGGAAAGGAGAGGGCTCTAAGAAAACAAGGAAAGCTACAACCAGGCACAAGGAGGTATGCAATACTTTCCACAATTCAATTCTAAACCTTATTAGTATTAATTTATATATCAAATTTGGAACATCTAACATATTTCAACACTTTCATAGGTTGTTTGACACATCAAAGGCCACAAAGGAAAGACAAGAAAAAATTTGTCAGCACAAGCTTGGGCCTGGTGGTTATTCGAATTTGGTGGCACGAATTGTAAGTATCGAAAAAATAATAATTCATCCAAATAATAAATTGCAAATTATTTTTGTTTTATTGCACCGCAAAAGGTAAATTAATAATGTTATGCAAATATGCAAGCTGACCAATTCAATGAAATGCCCATTGAGGAAGACATGAAGCTTGGCTTCCAGCACGGCTTTGAAGTTGTTGTTGAACGCCAAAAAATATTTTCTGGGAAGACATAGTTTTCTGGTGATCCACCTTGCGCACATGTATATAAAATATTTTTTTTTTATGAAGATTTATTACATGTGCAATCTATTCGTTATTAAAAAATGACATAAAATATTGACTATGTTTTGAGCAGAAAAACAACAATCCAATCAATGTCGAGATCATTAATGGACAACAACCAATCGAAGATCATGCTTCAATTCCTGGTAATGAATTTTTCATATGCTGCGTCAATTTTAAATATTTCATTAAAGATGGTGAACATTAATTGTAGTTTTCCATGTTTAAATAGGAGAGAATATAGAGGGTCACACTATACAGGTTGAGCCTAGAGTACAGGAATATGAAGTATATAATGTGGCCACATCAGGTAAAAAAACACCTTTGTAAGTTTTCTTTAAAATGAAATGTTTGTCATTATAATACCATAATATATCAATGTAAAATTCTCAAATTATTACAGCAAATCCGGACCTCTTAACGCAAAATCCACTCCAAGTTGTTGAACCACCAAGAACTGAACAACAAGTTCCAAATGATGAGTTTATTCTTAATTTTGTAAAGAGAAAAAAAATAGAAAGAAGTGATTGAATAAATATTGTGAAATTATTTTATATAATATAGTGTCATGCATATTTTTTTCCATACTAAATGAATGAATGGTTTAATGAATGTTATATTTTATCGAGTGAATGATAAATATTTCTTTATGATGAAATCTGCATGTTTGCACATACTTTGTTTTTCATGTACATTCATTGGGTATGGGGAATTGAGAGTGATGTGAGGGGGGGGAGGGGCCATAAGAGATCCCACCTTCATGTGGTTGGTCTTGTTTAGTATAGAATATTAAATTATTCTCAAAACAAAGAGGATCTCAATGAATGGCTACGGTGGTGCCTTTCTACGACCCACTCACGTGTCATCAAAATTTTGACAATTTCCTGGTTACATTCCTAGATAATTCATTGAGTGAAGACCTTACTATACTTGTTGCAACGGGTACAATGCTAGAATGTAATCATTGCATTTCTTATTTATAATGGAACTAGGATGAACAAAATTTATTACATGTGTTAGATTTATTAAAACTGTATTAATAATATTTGTAATATGATGTAGTTGTGAGGGACCCTTCATGACGTCTTTCCAACCAGATAAAGAATATGGAGAGGATTCCAACTATAAATCTCTAGGTTTAACAAAAGCACAAGTAAGGGTAAGTTCAAGATGCCACCACTTCTTGTAAACGCGATACTAGTTTTTGAGCTTTTCTAATTCTTGTTATTATCTTGGTTTCCCATGATTACTCATATTTGGTGCAGGATATACAAAACTTCTACTACCTAATATGTAAGCAAATTAAGAAGCAACAATACAACTTGATAAAATGTTATGCTATTTTAAGTAATGCATTGTCTTATGGACATGAGTATATCCATGTGAACATATATAATATATTTATGACATGGTTTGTCGTAATGTCCCATATATAGCTTCATCCTTGGGGGGTGTCAAGCTTCGCACAAATGGTCATAGAGACTTGTTTGATTGGGTAACTATACAACTTGCAAAACTTAATGATCAACGCGATGTTGTACAAATTTTGAAACCGACATCTCTTGCTCTACAGGTATGACATATTGTACTAGTTGTCCATAATTTTTTGTAATAATTGTCTTTGGAAAATTTCATTGAAAATGCTATGGATATTAGGACAATTCATACTGTTGATGCTATTATCTATAATTGTTAAATTAGAACACATACTTTGAAGAATAATAACTAGTGCTTTGTGTTGAAGGTGTCCAAAATGCTGTAGAAACGGGTATTAATGTCCAAAATGAGGTAGAAACATGTATGATTAGTGATACTATACCCTATGCAATAACAATGATGTAGAAATAGTATAGCAGTATTTACATATCCTAAGACAATGGGTATATTACTAGGTATTAGCTTTACCTATTCAATTACAGTGGTTTATCTACTACTTTTTATTGTAATCATTAGACTGGAATCATACTTATAGTTTCAATACTATTAATGGTTAAGTTGCACATAATATAGAAACACACAGGCTCTTAGTTCACATGGGTATGATTGGCATGATTACCTATTATGACAGATGTTTCCCTAATTAGTAAGTTTTTAGAATACTTATTATATGTAAGCCATACTTATAGCAGTAATTAGAATATGCCAATTCAATTGGAATAACTGAGTTTGTAATCCCATTGGTTATGATTATCCATAGTGAATAACCTGTGTTAAAAACAACTTATGAAGCTCACTAGTATTAGCAGCTATGACTTTGAATCAGAGAAACCATGTATGTTTAAACAAGAATCAAGCATGGTTACAACAAGCAATAATAACTCTTATAAACTAAGATATGTTTACAGGAGTAAGTTGTTTCCATAATGTCATCAAAACAACATTTAAAGTTTGAAAAGAAGCATGTGTCATCTCAATATACCATTTTTCTTCCATCCCTGTTAGAGTTCAATGGAAAATTCGTAACCTAATAGAATCATCTATTAGAGATATTGAGGAACACAAGAGATGAAATGTCATCACATGGTTTGTCAGATATCCATTTTGTTTTCCTTCAAATTATGGAATATATGAAGGTAACTTGGTAGGGATCAATGGGCAAATAAGACTATGTAAGATTGTTTCGTTGGTTAACTTAGTCAAATTAGGAAAATTCAAAGTGTCCAAGAAAGGCAACTTCATTTGAGCCATAGTTTTCTAGGATCTGAGAGAATTAGAAACCCATTGATTCATGTTAGCGTTAAGTTGTCCTGGAATGTATGTTGTTCCAGTATTGGTGAAAAATGGATTATACTGACCAAAATTATGACCAAACTGAGGTTGTGCACTAAGTGATGTAAATCCTCCAAATGTACCTCCCATACCTCCAAGAGGTTGGCTACCTAGTAATGTATTAATGTTCATTGGGTAAACCATGCTTGAACTCTAGTAAATCAAAAAAAGGGATATTCATGTCTCGATATTTTTTCCCCGAAGGAAATCTAGCACTAATTCCCCCTAGTCCAAATGTACCATTATGTGGGATGTTAGATGCAAAAGGGGTACCAATTCCCATGCCTCCCAATGACTGGAAAGGAAAACATATATGGGGTAGGCTTGAAGCAACAACAATTCTAGAGATAGGGGATAGGTTAGGCATGGAAAAATTTCCACTAAATAGTGGGAAATTATGGATGGGTACTGATGGACCACTGACCAAAGAAGTAGTAAAATTAGATTCAAGAGGAAGTGAAGTAGCAATGGAATGGAAGCTGGGAAAAATCATCCTAAAAGAAAAAGGATTTGTTATTTGCAAACCAAATGTGGGTCCTCCGGTAAGAATCATCGAAGATTATGGAGTTCATCCAAAACCTAGAAGTGATTATGCACTCACAATAACTCATCCTTAAGAAGTGGTATTAACTAGGGGACTTACCTCCCTCGTACCATATCATTCACCATTTTAAACTCAATTCCTTGGCTAGAAGTAGAATTTTGTGTTGGGTTTAGAAATCCTAAAGGATCAGTGAGATCCTTAATAGAGGAAAGATCTAAGTTTTCCTCTGGTTAAGAAGCACCAACTGGGTGAGATTTGTCTAAATGATCCTCGGTGTCACTATAATTCCCTCCTTCAGATGAGGACTCAAACGTAATAGAACTAGATGTGTTTTCTTTTGTTTCTTATTCAACGTTGGATTTATGGATTTCTTCCTCTGCCCCACAAGGGGGTGGATTATTATAATCTAGTGTTCACCTAGGTGTAGGGACTTCCTTCTATTTAGGGGATTGTCCTTGAATTATTCTATACTTGCACAAAGGTTTATTGGTCATGATGGCTTGTAGAAGACTCAAAGGAGGAAATGTTAAAAAAAAGAAAGCAACCAACAATACTCACTAGAAAGTTCCTAAATTGATTAAAAAAAGTAAGCAAAGCTTGAATGAAAAGCAGTTGTCTATTGACAATTAATTAAAATTCAATGAAGATCTAGAATTGGGGTCTTTAGAAGGTCGGATTGGGATGATTAGGGCCTAAGTCAAAACAACAAAGATTGAGATACAGTTACCATACTCCATGAAACCAATCACCAAGGGTGTAAGCACTTTCCTTCGAAAAACACCATCCATAAGGAGCTATACTAGAGAATCTACGTTTTTCTTAACTGCCACAAGATATTCCCCTTGTAGTGAACTAGGAGATGCATAGGAAAAGAAACTATGGTTACCACTTCACCCTAGGTGGTGATACAGAACGATCACTAGAAAGGGATTCTACGAATGAGTAGGAAACATAGGATCTGTAAACAAGTGTTAGACCTAAAACTGTCAGTGAACATTGGTGTCACCCCAAGGAATTTTCACACCTGATCAATTCTTAGACATGCATAACCCCACTAAATGAATCACTAGGGGACAATATGGACACTTGAACTAAACTTTGTTTACAGGAGTAAGTTGTTTTCGTAATGACCAATTACTTATACCTGCTTCTAACAAAATTAGACCGATAAACTAGTATTTTTTTTTAAATATCAAAAGTTGTTGGATATCCAACAAACAACCTCAACTGTATCCGACGAGTATGTGATACCATCGACAGTAACTCTCGTCGGTTATTCTCTTTTACTTTGTCGGATATCCGACTTAATTCCCCATATTTATGACTGTGATTCCATACCTCTGACACCAAATGTCATCGGATATCATTACTTCTTCACGGGTTTAATGGTTCAATATCCTACGAACAAGTGTCGCATATCCGACAATTATTTTGTAGAATATACGATACTTATTTCGTCGAATATCTGACAATTATTTCGTAAAATATCCGACATATACGTCTGTAGAAATTTCGACATGTAGTTGTCGCATATTCAACCTTTATATTAATATATATATGGTCGGAAATTTGGCCATTTATTTTCAAAAAGCCGACGAGACCATATGTCAGTCGGATATTCGAAGAAAAATTAACCGACGTTTCTAAAAGCCGAGGCATGTCAAATGGTTGACAAATTGATGTCGAAAATCAGACCTATGTGCCGTCGTATTTTGGGTTCAAATTTTGTTGTGATAGAAGTCTTTTTTTGAAGCAAGATATGAGTTGAAAACTGTAAATGACCACAACACAGATTTCATTAAATTTGGAACTAAAAAGTGGATCTAGAATTCCAAAATAACAAAAAAAAACTCAATTTTTTTTATGTCCTTGGAATAAAATGTTTTAAATGAAAATAATCTTAACGACTTCCTGCTCTATAAGCTCTATGTTTTAATGACCTATGTGTGTCTCTAATGGAACTTTGAAACCCTCCAATGAATTATTTCAACATATCTAACCACGGTTCTTAGAAATGCATGTCGAGGACCTAAAGGCACGGATGGTGAAATAGATATATTTCATTTTAATTCAGTTGTTAAAATAGCTTGATTGCCATCAATCATGACATGGTTTTGCATTATCTTTTATCACGAGAGGGTGTAAGAACTATTGCATCTCATTTGGAACAATACCATTCTAGTTTCGACTTGCATTTAGAACACGATACATTGCAATATAGTGACAAATCCTTTGTAGTGTCGTTGTAAAAGGTATTCCAATTATATTTGTCGTTTGCACAAAAGACTCAGCGAAGGATTCCTTAATTTTTGGCTCATATTGTTGCCTATCATTTAATTTATTTCATGAGCATTATTTTACATGACACGTGGCATTCCAGATGTGCACTTGCGGGAGGGCACTATTGTAACATTTAAGTTTTCATTTTTTTTTTAATTGTGGGGAAATCCCACATTGGCATAATTAGTAGATTTAATATATTCCAATGGTTACTTATCCCATCGAAGCGTAGTGCACAAGTAATGGACACAAGAACTTAGGCATGGCGGGATTTGAAACTTAGTTTGGGGTTTGGGGTTTGGGGTTTGGGAAGCATGGCGAGTTGGCTTGGCTTTGGACTTGAGTAGAAAGTCCTAGTGGAAGATGGAAAGGAGAGGGCTATAAGAAAACAAGGAAAGCTACAACTAGGCACAGGGAGGTATGCAATACTTTCCACAATTTAATTCTAAACCTTATTAGTATTAATTTATATATCAAATTTGGAACGTCTAACATATTTCAACACTTTCATAGATTGTCTAACACATTAAAGGCCACAAAGGAAAGACAAGAAAAAATTTGTCAGCACAAGCTTAGGCCTGGTGGTTATTCGAATTTGGTGGCATGAAATGTAATTATCAAAAAACTAATAATTCACCCAAATAATAAATTGCAAATTATTTTCGTTTTATTGCACCGCAAAAGGTAAATTCATGATGTTATGCAAATATGCAGGTCGACTGATTCAATGAAGTGTCCACTGAGGAATACATGAAGTTTGGCTTCCAGTACGGCTTTGAAGCTGTTGTTGAACGTCGAAAAATATTGTCTGGGAAGACACAGTCTTCTAGTGATCCACCTTGCGCACAGGTATATAGAATCTATTTAGTATGATGAAGATTTATTACGTGTGCAATCTATTCATTGTAAAAAATTACCATAAAATATTGACTATATTTTGAGCAGGAAAGCAACAATCCAATCAATGTCAAGATCAATGGACAACAACCAATCGAAGATAATTCTTCGAATCCTCGTAATTAATTTATTCATATGCTATGTCAATTTTAAATATTGCATTAAAGATGGTGAGCATTAATTGTAGTTTTCCATGTTTAAATAGGAGAGCATGTAGAGGGTCACACTGTACAGGTTGATCCTAGAGTATAGGAATATGAAGTACATACTATGGCCATATCAGGTAAAAAAACACCTTTGTAATTTTTATTTTAAATGAAATACTTGTCATTATAATACCAGAATATATCAATGTAAAAATTTCAAATTATTGCAGCAAATCTGGACCTCTTGCTGCAAAATTCACTACAAGTTGTTGAACAATCAAGAACTGAACAACAAGTTCCAGACAATGAGTTTATTCATAATTTTGTAAAGAGAAAAAATATAGAAAGAAGTGATTGAATAAATATTGTGAAATTATTTTCGATAATATAGTGTCATGCATATTTTTTCCCTACTGAATGAATGAATGGTTTAATGAATGTTATCTTTTATCGAGTGAATGGTAAATATTTGTTTATGATAAAATCTGCATGTTTGCACATACTTTTTTTTCATGTACGTGCATTGGGTATGCGGAATTGAGAATGATGNGGGGGGGGGGGGGGGGGGGGGGGCGAGAGGCCATAAGAGATTCCAACTTCACATGGTTGGTAATGTTCAGTAGAGAATTATAAATTATTCTCGAAACAGAGAGGAGCTCAATGAATGGCTATGGTGGTGCCTTTCTACAACCAACTCAAGTGTCATCAAAATTTTGACAATTTCCTGGTTACATTCCTAGATAATTCATTGAGTGAAGACCTAACTATACTTGTTGCAACAGGTACAATGCTAGAATGTAATCTTTGAATTTCTTATTTATAATGGAACTAGGATGAACAAAATTTATTACATCTGTTAGATTTATTAAAAATGTACTAATAATATTTGTAATATGATGTAGTTGTGAGGGACCCTTCATGATGTATTTCTAACCAGATAGAGAATCTGGAGAGGATTCCAACTATAAATCTCTAGGTTTAACAAAAGCGCAAGCGTAAGTTCAAGATGCCACCACTTCGTGTAAACGGGATACTAGCTTTTGAGCTTTTCCAATTCTTGTTATTATCTTGATTTCCCATGGTTACTTGTATTTGTTGCAAGATATACAAACTTCTACTGCCTAAGATGTAAGCATAAGAAGCATCAATACAACTTGATAAAATGGTATGATGTCTAAGTAATGCATTGTCTTATGGACATGAGTATATTCATGCGAACATATGTAATATATATTTGACATGGTGTGTGGAGTGTCCCATATATAGCTTCATCCTTGGGGGGTGTCAATCTTGGCACAAATGGTCATAGAGACTTGTTTGATTGGGTCACTATACAACTTACAAAACTTAACGATCAATGTGATGTGGTACAAATTTTGAAACCGACATCCCTTACTCTACAGGTATGACATATTGTACTAGTTGTCCACAATTTTCTGTAATAATTGTCTTTGGAAAATTTCATTGAAAATGCTATGGGTATTAGGGCAATTCATACTATTGATGATATTATCTATAATTGTTAAATTAGAACACATACTTCGAAGAATAGTAACTAGTGCTTTGTGTTGGAGGTGTCCAAAATGATGTAGAAACGGGTCTTAGTGTCCAAAATGAGGTAGAAATAGGTATGATTAGTGATACTATACCCTATGCAATAAAATCGATGTAGAAATAGTATACCAATATTTACATATCCTAAGACTATGGGTATATTAATAGGCATTAGCTTTACCTATTCAATTACAGTGGTTTATCTACTACTTTTTATTGTAATCATTAGACTGGAATCATACTTATAGTTTCAATACTATTAATGGTTAAGATGCACATAATATAGAAACACACATGCTCTTAGTTCACATGGTTATGATTGGAATGATTACCTATTATGACCGATGTTTCCCTAATTAGTAAGTTTTTAGAATACTAATTATATGTAAACCATACTTATAGCAGTAATTAGAATACGACAATTGTTGAGCCTCATTTTGTTATCACTTTTGGCATTAAAATAGCACATTTAAATGCATATTTTATTATCTTTCATGTATTTTGTGTCATGCAGATCGTTATTTAGCATGAGGTAAGAAAAAATTTAATGTTTATGTAACTTTGGTTATTAATATCATTTTTTATGATTTTATTGACTCAAATTTATATTATGTGAAAGCATATTTGATATATTTATTAACTTATGTATTTGTTTGCAGATTTACAGTTTTTTAACAAGATCGTAATTGACATATTAGTGGAAATCATGGATGTTTATTATCAACCTGTTAAACAGACCAACAAGCAGACATGCATTCAACCAGATCTGTGTATCGCAATCCATCTGATCACGCAGCTCGCTGTCAAGCTCACGATCCAGCTCGTTGTCCAACTTTCCGTCCAGATCACTAATCAGTATGCATGCTGTTAATAACCAATCTCAGTAATTAAAACGTTGAAGAAGTCTACAAACCTTTTTGTTGACCATGTGCCCAGGTGATAGCATAATCAATGTCACATGCCCCAATTTTGCAAAAGCAATTTTATATTATTTGAGGACAATATGTTAAATTTTATGCTAAGTTGTAATTGATGACTTAGCAGGGTCAAGGATATTTAATGTAAATTCTGAATATTTTATTTATAAAAAATAAAGGAGGAGACAACAACTTAGGAGAGCTGTTAAAAGAGTGTTTATTGGTCAAATTGGTGGAGGAGATTGGGTGGAGAGAAAACAGACATGTGGCAGCATCCTCAAACCACTTCCAACTGTTGCAAGTGGCAACCTCCCTACATTTGGGGTCATGATTCCCCAAGAAAGTGTAATCATAGCAGGTGGATCAGTTAATGAAAACTGACCCAAAAGACCTAGTCAATCTTTATAAAAAATCCCATTGAAGAGAGCTGAGGCTGCTCATTCTAGAGAGGTGATCATTCAGGTTTAATGAATGTACTTCAGAGAAATTCAATGGAAGGGAAATCTAGAAAGTGTTTGAGGGCGTAATTGCTGATTGATCTAGTTGCAGCTTTTAAGCTGAAGATCATAATGCTGAGAGCAGAGTGTTTTAATGAGGTATTGAACTAGTCAGTTGAGAGAGAGTTCCACTGTTTGGGTTCTCCACCAATTCTCAGCAAAGAAGACTAGGAACAGGCTTGCGGGTCCTGAGGAAGCGTTGTTTGAGTGCTCTCTAGGATATTGGTAGGGAGGAACGGCCTCCTAACACTATTAGCGTCTGTCCTAAATAAGTTCTATGTTATTTTGTTTTACTGCGTTAGTTAAATAAATCTTAGTTTGACTGGTATATGAATGTTAAAGTTCAATTGTGAAATGTTAGAATTATTATTCTTATTAGATTGTTAAAGAAATCAAGTTGATTTAGAAAAGTAATGTGTTAGAATGAAAATAAATTCCTAGACTGTGTTTTTCCACACTTGGAAACTAGGTCGTACTCTAGCATAGTTAGAATGCTTTAAATAGATGAAAGAAATTCATAAGAGAATGAAAATAAAGATAGGATTCTGTATCTGTAATTAGCAGAGTAATTTATACAATGTTTAAATTATTATGAAAAGAATAGTCACTATGGTTTATTTATGTTTACTATTTTACTGAATATAACTAAATAAAAATGATGGAAAAGAAATTGTAAGACTACATTAGAGTTATAGTAAAAAAAATATATTGATACAATAAAAATTATAGAAGATACAGTTAAGTATTTAAACAAGGTATTAACCACACTTAAATCATTTTATCTTAAACTATTATTTAATATAAACTAGAATAGGATTATGTGTACAAACCCTTTATTAATAAAAAGTAATCAAAGTTACAGAGTTAATGTTTTAATCCTTACAAAACTCTGAATTTTTACTAAGTTACAGAACAGTAAACAAATACAAATATAAAGGAAAATAGTAAATAGAATAAAACTAAGAAATTACCTATTTAAGAAATAATTATTTACCAGACAAGCTCATAACCTATGCAAGTTAAACCTGAGGGTCGAAACCCTAGTTCTTCTTTTATCTTTTTATAAACATATTCTATAATAACAGAGTAAACAAATTAAACTAGAAGACTATAAGTTATGCATTAGACTCGTTATAGTCTTATCTCAAGAACTTATAGTATATTTATAAACTCTTTTATTTTTTAAAACTAATTCATAAATAGATTAAATAACATCAATACTCTTGTAATATCAAAATAGAAGTAAACAGAAACCAATGATACATCTATATAAGGGTTCTCTCCCAGTAAACCCTAGTTAATCCATCCTAACTGATAATTATAAATTTATAAATTTTACTTTACGATAGAGCTACAGTCTTCATAATAACTTAATTTATTTACAAGAGAAATCTTAAACAGTAAATTTATTTCACTCATAGAGAAGAAGAACAAACCTCACTTATAGTAATATCCTTTATAAGACAAAGTATAAATTAACAGAGTATTCGAAATAGAAGTTAATTAAAAAAAACATGAGTACAGGAGAAATCTCCATATTTCAAGAAACAGAGTATGATATTACTTAGCCATAAGGCTGTAAATCCTTTTTACAAGTCAAGAAAAGCTAAATACAAGTCACGGCATAGAAGCCAGAGCTACCCTGCAACAAGCAAGGGTTTTAATAACAAAAACTAAGTAATAACTGAAACTAAGCATCTAAACAATGGAGCAACCGAAGCCGTGCTTCCTTTACAACTGTAACCCTTATATTTTAACCTTTGCAAGCAGGGAGATGCCACGTTAAACCGATGCTTACCCATTTTGGCCATGGAGTCGACCAGTGTAGGAGAGGTTTCTTCCAAGCCTGAAGACAAACTAAAATCTGCAAGCAATACCGAAGACTTTAATTAGAAGCTATATTTTTCCAATACCAAAACAGTAACTTGAATTTTATAATAATAATATGGTAAAAATATTTACTTGAAGGCGAAGAAATCTGGAGCCGAGGAGGAATAGAACCAGCACGACGAACAACACTTTGAAGAACAAACCCTTGTGCTAACCTGTGACAGAGGAAATGAGGTTCACATTCCAAACTACACCTACGATAGAGCAGGTTGAAAGCTATGACAATGGCAACGCAAGGGACCGGCACTCTAAACTACTGATAGAGTAAAACCACTCTCACAACAACACAATGCTTGCAAAAAGAAACCAAGATATGAGTTGTGTATCTCTCAACCCTCATACAAGAGTTGCAACACTTCACTACACACATAATGGAGCTGAAAAATGAGAACAAGCGAGCCTTTCATGGCCACGGAGAAACTAGACAGTGCAGAGCGAAACCCTCGTAGAAGAATGAAGAAAATAGGGTTACGTTGCAAGTTTTTAATTCGTTCATTGCATGGTGGAGGCTTCTCCACGTGGCCACTAAAATATTTAGTCAGCAGTGGGTCGAACCGTATAGTTTCCTGCACTGCAGGGGAAGAACAATATTATTTCCAATCATACATACTTTTAACACTAATGATAAGGTTTGATAACATATCATTGTATGTTGGATAACATTGAAATCAACCTACGGTATAATCATATATTTTATACAACCAATATTATATTTTGGTATAAAGTCAATTTGTTGTATGTGCCTTTTGATAACCCTACAATCAACCCATTGGTTAATACATAATTATAAATTATTATCATTTGCATTGGGAAATGCTAAATTCAATCAATGGTAAACGAATACAAGTGGAGATCAGTGTGGAAATTTATGCCTTTGACTTATAGTCAATAGTACTCCTATTAATTCCTCTCACAAACCCTATTTAAAGGAGTAATGCTATGTTTACATTAGTGATTATGAAAAATCAAAGTTGATAAGGCAAATAACTTAGGTTCAACTTTTTGTAAAAAAGAGTTAGGTAGTATTTTCTATACAAGCACAACTTTTACTTTTGCATAAAATAGACAGTGTCATAGATGGGAGACTTCTTGGAAGTAGTGATCTTTTGGTTTTCATAAAGCACCAAATTTTTATAATCAAACCAATGTTAGATTAGACTTGGTAAATAAAAGATAGTAATACTATCTAGGGTTAAAGATAGTATCACTTAGTAATATTAATAAATGATATGGTAATGTAATTATTGCTACAATACTTGTGTCATGATGAAACTTGGAAGATCGGAATCGTAACTTGACGACTATTGTGCAAGTGAACATTTATACTGTATACAATAATAGGCTGGTAATTCTTCTCTGATAGAGTAGAATTAAGTGTGGAGCTAAGTAATCTATTGTAAGCTTTTCTTTTAAAGACGTTAGATTGATATTCATGCCTATAAAGCAACATTTAGACACTAGATATAGCAATAGTAGTAAATAATTTTTTCAGTAAAAGCGTCTTTATATAAAATTATGAGCTCTATGCACATCAGTAAAACTTGTGAGGAACTTGGCTTATAACTTTAAAAGCATGCTAGTGAAAGACACTAGTATATCAAGGATATTAGTCTTTACTACTAAACTTAAAATGCTACCATAGATGCAAAAATGACAAAGAAAGTTACTTTACCTCTTAGTATCCTTGAACTCTAATAATCATTTTTTACTCTAGCATTTTATATATGCTAAAGAAATACGTCTGGATTTAATGCTTTAACAAACTCCTACTTGTTCAAAATTTACCTGTCGAACCTGTAAGATCTAGAAATCCATCTGAGTTAGCAATTCCCAAGTAAGCCCCATTTCAAAACATAACTTCTCACCTACTTGACAAAATCAAATCATCAGTACAGCTAGAAGTAACTGAATGCAGGTCATATACATAACATGTCAAAATTAAAGAGGTATTAGTTTTTATGTGTTTGAAGTTAATCACTACTTTTGTTAACTGTTTCATTTTTTTCGCTAGCCGCTAGTAGTGATCAAACTGTGACCATAGATATTTTATGTTACATTAAAAAAAAATTAATTTTTGTGAAAATTTGGGGTTATGACAATCAGCATTGTAGAAGGATTGTTGGTGCGTTGATTTCACCATCCTGTTTTTGTTGTTCACACATTCAAAGGAGGGAACGTTCTCTGGATCATTCGTATATGCTGCCCTTTCTCACCACCACACCATCAGTCTGTGCGCTTAAATGATGAACAACCTACGTTCTAGAAAATCATCGTGTGTGCTCTTCTCTGTTCACCATGATGCCATCATTCATTTTGAAATAGGAGCAGGTATATCACATTATTTTACCAGCACGATAAAGGAGGAGCTTGTGTGCCACATTCTCACTGAAGAAAACCAGACTTGCGCTGAAGAAGGGAAGAGCATCTGCGCTGGCATTTGATTAGTTAGAAGCCTTTATGATTGACTAAATTTAGAGAGCAGTCGACCACTAAAGGATCGACTTGCTCAATCTCTTGTAAATAATATAAATACCAGCCTTTGTGTGAGTGTTGGGAGTAGTTCATTTCAATTGTTAAACAGTCGTTTTTGGAGATTTTGTAACTCTGTTCCATCATTTTAATAAAGAGTTGTATGTGTTGTTGTTTATGATTCTATTTGAGTAAGTGCTAGCCGGGAGTCACCCTTGATTGCTAAGAGGGCCCCTCATCAACCAGAGGTTTTCTTTTGTTGTTTTCATTATTTTTCTTTGTAGCTAATTCAGTTTTAATTTCTAGTTTGTTTATTGCATTAAGTTACTGTAAATGTTTATTCCATTTGCTTTCTGTAATGCATTTTATTTGAGGAGTTAAATAGCTAGATTGCGCACATAGTTGTTTTTTATTTGTTTCTGTCATTTCATTTCCAGCTTATTATTTAGTTTTGTTCATAAGAAGATAGAGTAGATTGTTTTTATCAATTTAAATAGATTAAGTTCTATTTATTTCTTTCCTGTTATAAGTTTATGCAATTTAAATTCCAGTTTGCTTATTAATATGCAATGATTTTCTTATTTTCATGTATTTGTATTTGTTTATTTCACTGTTAATTATGATGATTAAATATGTTTATTTATTTCCTTTATGCATTGTATAAACATGTGCACGAAATCAGCTGATAATTAGATCATTTATGCCTTTTTCTATTATTTTATGTATATAGACTGCAATTCGAACTGTCTGTTCTGCCTTTCATTTAGACCATCCGTCCAGTCTGTCATTTAGTCCGTCGTTTTGTTTTTAGCGTTTTTAATGTGTTTTGAAATTGTTTTAAGTTCTGTTTCTTTAGTATTTGAAGTATGCTTGGACTGCAATAGTTAGACGACAGTTTTATTGATCATTTAGACTTAAAGTTATATTGTTTTCATTCATTAAAGTTTTATCCTTTCACTTTAAACATGTTTTAAGTTAGGTCATGTTTTGTTTCTTTTATTTGTTTCTGATTTCTTTTTGTTGACACTCTTGTATTGTCTTATAATTATGCTTTCGGATTAATTTATCCGTTTACATGTGAACTTAGGATTAGTAGTGTTATCTTTAGTAATAGTTTCATTTTTTACTATATGATTACCAACAGAGACTCATAGGATAGAATTCGGTTTCTTTTACTAAGTTTTCTATTTGCTTCTCTTATTCACTTTTCTTTATTAAGTTTTCTACTTGTTTCTCTCACTTAGTTTTCCATTCGCTTAAATTTAGGTTTCCTTTGCATTATAGCCTTTAGGGTAGTTGTCGATAGTATCATTTTTAGTTAAGAGTTATTTGTTTGTAAATTATTTAGCTGATGTAATTGTATTTCCAAAAATACACTTTCTTTGAATAGTTATCTCTTGAAGTTACTTCGTTATAAAAAACAATGGTTATATTCTCATTTGTTAATTAGAATAGTCTGATATTATCCTAGTTTGATGCTTTGTTCTAGTTCAATCACATTAATGATTAGATTCTTAAGAGCTTGACTCGGTTTTCCATTTTGAAAGAGATTCTGATCTTTTGTTTGTTAAAATATTTCTACAACGCCCTAGAAACCCCTCTACCTTCGCATATATTTTGTAGCAACTCTAAGTCTACCAACCCCGGTCGATAATTAAATATTTGGTGTATTAATCTAGTCGATATAACACCCAACACCAATTCAATTTGAATAACTGAGTTTGTAATCCCATTGGTTATGATGATCTAAATGATAGAGCCTAAACTAGCTATGATTATCCATAGTGAATACCCTATGTTAAACACCACTTATGAAGCTCACTCGTATTAGCAGCTATGACTCTGAATCAGAAAAACCATGTATGTTTAAACAAGAATCAATCATGGTTACAACAAGCAATAATAACTCTTCTAAACTAAGCTTTGTTTACAGGAGTAAGTTGTTTCAATAATGTCATCACAACAACATTTAAAGTTTGAAAATAAGCACGTGTCATATCAATATACTATTTTGCTTCCATCCCTGTTAGAGTTCAATGGAAAATTTGTAACCTAATAGAATCATCCATCAGAGATATTGAGGAATACGAGATGAAATGTCATCACATGGTTTGTCGGATATCCCTTTGGTTTTCCTTCAAATTATGGAAGATATGAAGGTAACTTGGTAGGGATCAATGGCCAAATAAGATTATGTAAGATTGTTTCATTGCTTAACATAGTCAAATCAGGAAAATTCGAAGTGGTCAAGAAAGGCAACTTCATTTGAGCCATAGTTTTCCAGGATCTGAGAGAATTAGAAGCCCATTGATTCATGTTAGCATTAGGTTGTCTTGGAATGTATGAAGTTCTAGTATTGGTGAAAAATGGATTATACTCACCAAAATTATCACAAAACTAAGGTTGTGCACTAGGTTATGTAAATCCTCCAAATGTACCTCCCATTCCTCCAATAGGTTGGCTACCTAGTAATGTATTAATGTTCATTGGGTTAAGCATGCTTGGACTCCCTAAATAAAAAATGGGATATTCATGTATGGATAGTTTTTCCCCTGAGGAAATCTAGCACTAATTCCCCCCAGTCCAAATGTACCACTATGTGGAATGTTAGATACAAAGGGGGCACCAATTCCGATGCCTCCCAATGACTGGAAAGGAAAACATATAAGGGGTAGGCTTGAACCAACAAAAATTGTAGAGATAAGGGATAGGTTCTAGGCATGGATAATTTTCCACTAAATAGTGGGAAATTATGGATGGGTATTGATGGACCACTGACCAAAGCAGTAGTAAAATTAAATCAAGAGGAAGTGAAATAGGAATGGAATGGAGGATGGGAAAAGTCGTCCTAAAAGAAAAAGGGATTTGTATTTTGCAAACCAAATGTAGGTCCTCCAGTAAGAATCATTGAAGATGATGGAGTCCAGCCAAAACCAACAACTGATCATGCATTCACACTAACTCATCCTTAAGAAGTGTTATTAACTAGGGGAATTACCTCCCTAGCACCACATAATTCACCATTTTAAACTCAATTCCTTAGCTAGAACTAGAATTTTGTGTTGGGTTTAGAAATCCTAAAGGATCAGTGAGATCCTTAATAGAGGAAATATCTAAGTTTTCCTCTGGTTGAGAAGCACCAACTGGGGGAGATTGATCTAAATGACCGTCGATGTCACTATAATTCCCTCCTTCAGATGATGAGGACTCAAATGTAATAGAACTAGATGTGTTTTCTTTTGTTTCTTATTCAATGTGGTATTTATGGATTTCTTCCTCTACCCCCTAAGCGGGTGGATTATTATAATCTAGTGTTCACCTAGGTGTAGGGACTTCCTTCTATTTAGGGGATTGTCCTTGAATTATTCTAGACTTGCACAAAGGTTTATTGGTCATGATGGCTCATAGAAGACTCAAAGAAGGAAATTTAAAAAAAAAAGAAAACAACAAACAATACTCACTAGAAAGTTCCTAAAAGGATTACAAAAAGCAAGAAAATCTTGAATGAAAAGCAGTTCACTATTGACAACTAATTAAAATTCAATGAAGATCTAGAATTGGGGTCTTTAGAAGGATGGATTGGGATGATTAGGGACTAAATCAAAACAAAAAATATTGAGAGACAGTTACCATACTCCCTGAAACCAATCACCAAGGGTGTAAGCACTTTCCTTCGGAAAACACCGTCCATAAGGAGCTATACTAGAGAATCTATGTTTTTCTTAGGTGTCACTACATATTCCCCTTGTAGTGACCTAGGAGATGCCTAGGAAAAGAAACTACGATTACCACTTCACCCTAGGTGGTGATCCAGGACGGTCACTAGAAAGGGATTCCACGGATGAGTAGGAAACATAGGATTTGTAAACAAGTCTTAGACCCAAAACTATCCGTGAACATTGGTGTCACCCCAAGGGCTTTCCGCACCTGATCAATTCTTAGACATGAATAACCCCACTAAATGAATCAGTAGGGGACAATATGGACACTTGAACTAAGCTCTGTTTACAAGAGTAAGTAGTTTCCAAAATGATCATTTACTTATACCTGCTTCTAACAAAATTAGACCTATGAACTAGTATTTTTTTTAAATATCAAAAGTTGTTGGATATCCAATAGACAACCTCAACTGTATCCGACGAGGATGTGATACCATCGATAGTAACTCTCGTCGGTTATTCTCTTTTACTTTGTCGGATATACGACTTAATTCCCCATATTTTCGACAGTGAGTCCATACCTCCGACACCAAATGTCGTTGGGTATCATTACTTCTTCACAGGTTTAAGGGTTGAATATCGTACGGACAAGTGTCGCATATCCGACAATTATTTCGTAGAATATATGATAATTATTTCATCAAATATCTGACAATTATTTTTTAGAATATCCGACATATACGTCTGTAGAAATTTCGACATGTATTTGTCTCATATTCAACCTTTATATTAATATATATATGGTCGGAAATTCGGCCATTTATTTTTGAAAAGCCGAAGAGACCATATGGTAGTCGGATATCCAAAGAAAAATCAACTGATGTTTCTAAAAGCCAAGGCATGTTGGATGGTCGACAAATTGATGTCGAAAATCAAACCGATGTGCCGTCGTATTTTGGGTTCAGATATTGTTGTGATAGAAGTTTTTTTTGAAAGCAAGATATGAGTTGAAAATTGTAAATGACCACAACACAGATTTCATCAAATTTGGAACTAAAAAGTGGATTTAGAATTCCAAAATAACTAAAAAAACTCAATTTTCTTATGTCCTTGGAATAAAATGTTTAATATGAAAATAATCTTAAAAACTTCCTGCTCTACAAGACAGTTGTTGCATAAGCTCTAAGTTTTAATGACCTATGTGTGTCTCTAATGGAACATTGAAACCCTCCAATGAATTGTTTCAACATATCTAACCACGTTTATTAGAAATGCATGTCGAGGACCTAAAGGCACAGATGGTGAAATAGATATATTTGATTTTAATTCAGTTGTTAAAATAGCTTGATTGGCATCAATCATGACATGGTTTTGCATTATCTTTTATCACCAGAGGGTGTTAGAACTACTGCATCTCATTTGGAACAATATCATTATAATTTCCACTTGCATTTAGAACACGATGCATTGCAATATAGTGGCAAATCCTTTGTAGTGTCATTGTAAAAGGTATTCCAATTATATTTGCTGTTTGCACAAAAGACTTAGCGAAGAATTCCTTAATTTTTGGCTGATATAATATACTTTATAATATTTTATACCTTTTTTTATTGCCCACTCACATGCATATTTAAAAATTCAACGATTTGGAAAGGATAACGATTTTTTTCTCGGAATCAAACATTTTTTATTTTGCAAAATCAGAATGTAATTGTGTTTTAATCCTAATTTTGGTTGTAGAAATAGATTCATTACCCTCAAGAACCCCTAGGGAAACCAAAAATACAAAACTTGACAACTGTAACGTAATTTTTCTAAAATTCCAACCAAATTTTATCAAAATTGTGCCAAAATAGTCAACCTATTCCAACCCAAATAATAGAAGTTTTAGACTATGCGATATAAATTGGGGTTAAGAATAAAATCTCAACATTTTACCCAATAATACTTTATAATTTATTTATGGCTACATGACATGTATAAATTGGGGTTTCGAATAAAATATCACGAATATAAAGTAATGGATTTTTTTATATGTTGGGTAAAAATAATGACTTTTTTTTAGATATTTTTTTCTATGTGTTTTATGCAGGGTATTATAAGGGGCCCCTCCCTACCCTATCAATAGATCGGGGAAGGTCCCCTATAACCATTGATCCGTTAAGTAGATGATCCTCGAGGAAGCATGTATAATTCATTGGAGACGTACAAATATAATATGGAGCATCATGTTTTTTTTTCTTTTTTCGTGTGTATATTGGTTTCTTTCTGATAATGTTTTCGACTTCTTTTTGGTAGGGGGATGATCGAGGAAAGTCCCCAGCAGTGGATCTGACGACACCAACATCGAGGCATTAGATAAACCTAATTGTAATTTTGTGAATATATCATGAAAGATAAGTTTTGTTAATATAGTTTTTTCCTTAGTCTATTGCTTTCACATCAGTAAGGTTTTATATATTTTTGTTGCAGACCACTAATTTGCCAATTGAAACAGTGTCGGAGCAATCAATAACTTTAGATGTGGATGAGTTGATGCATGATGTTGGAATTGGTTCTTCTCTAGACCTGATTAAGATTATATAGAAGGCCTTGAAAAAAATTAATGAGGATATCCTTCGTCTTCTATTCATTGTGTTGCAGACAGATGAGATTAAAGCCAAGGTTGATGTTTTGGTAAAGAGATCGTATGCCTTGCAAGTAAGTTGCAGAATATTGAATCATAATATAAATTCATTTAGTACGTTATTGTTTTTAATTGTATATGATGATAAACTTATAAAAATATGGTTTTTATTTACAAGATTTTTTACTACCACACACTAGTGGTCAAGGCGGTGGTGGCCCCATTGGTGCTCGTGGAGAATCATCACATGAGAAAATGACTCCACATTCATCTCATGTGCCACTGTTGTCAACTAAACAGTACACAACATGTTCAATCACACCCCCGAGGCCAGCTATTAATGCGTCATCTAGTAACCGGTTCACACTAGATCGTGCAGAAGAAGGGGTCGATGTAGAGCATGCTAGTACTGATATTGCTAAAAAAACATTTTCTAGATATTTCCATGTCACTAGCACGAGTACAATACAAACAACATTCTTGGTGGATGAAGAGCTCATTCCAATAAAGATAAAGAAGATCCAAGGTAATTATTATGCATTATTCAAGTTACTGTTTATAATTTAATTGTCTATATACCGATAAAACATTGTCTCTCAACTAATGATGGCATGATTGTTTTGCAAGAAATGACGTTTTTTATAAACATATAAATGATTTGTCCTTGGATATATTTGGTCCCACTATTCGCACAAGGTGGGATAGGCAAATTAAAAATTTAAAAGATGAGCTCACTAATTGGTTGGTTGTCATGTTTGACAATGAGACCTTTAATAGAGTTGCGGTCCTAAAGAAGGTTGGACAACATATGAATATTGTCTGGGACCAATATAGGGTTCACATAGAAAGGAACCCTAGGTATGAGCGCCCTACGATGATTTCAGCTAGAGAGTGGAAAGGCCTAGTGGAAGATGGAAAGGAGAGGGCTCTAAGAAAACAAGGAAAGCTACAACTAGGCATAGGGAGGTATGCAATACTTTCCACAATTTAATTCTAAACCTTATTAGTATTAATTTTTATATCAAATTTGGAACATCTAACATATTTCAACATTTTCATAGGTTGTCTAACACATTAAAGGCCACAAAGGAAAGACAAGAAAAAATTTGTCAGCACAAGCTTGGACCTGGTGGTTATTCAAATTTGGCGGCTCGAAATGTAATTATCGAAAAACTAATAATTCATCCAAATAATAAATTGCAAATTATTTTCATTTTATTGCACCGCAAAAGGTAAATTCATGATGTTATGCAAATATGCAGGCCGACCGATTCAATGAAGTGCCTACTAAGGAATACATGAAGTTTGGCTTCCAGTACAACTTTGAAGCTGGTGTTGAACACCGAAAAATATTATAGGGGAAGACACAGTCTTCTAGTGATCCACCTTGCGCACAGGTATATAGAATCTATTTAGTTTCACGAAGATTCATTACATGTGCAATCTATTCGTTGTAAAAAATTTCCATAAAATATTGACTATCTTTTCAGCAGGAAAGCAACAATCCAATCAATGTCGAGATCAATGAACAACAACCAATCGAAGATAATTCTTCGAATCCTGGTAATTAATTTATTCATATGCTACGTCAATTTTAAATATTGCATTAAAGATGGTGAACATTAATTGTAGTTTTCCATGTTTAAATAAAAGAGCATATAGAGGGTCACACTATACAGGTTGATCCTAGAGTATAGGAATATGAAGTACATACTGTGGCCATATCAGGTAAAAAAACACCTTTGTAATTTTTCTTTTAAATGAAATACTTGTCATTATAATTCCAGAAAATATCAATGTAAAATTTTCAAATTATTGCAGACAATCCGGATCTCTTGCTGGAAAATCCACTACAAGTTGTTGAACCACCAAGAACTGAACAACAAGTTCCAGACGATGAGTTTATTCTTAATTTTGTAAAGAGAAAAAAAATAGAATGACGTGATTAAATAAATATTGTGAAAATATTTTCGATATTATAGTGTCATGCATATATTTTTCCCTAATGAATGAATGAATGGTTTAATGAATGTTATCTTTTATCGAGTGAATGGTAAATATTTCTTTATGATGAAATCTGCATGTTTGCACATACTTTTTTTTCATGTACATGCATTGGGTATGGGGAATTGAGAGTGATGTGAGAAGGGGGGGGTGGGGAGCGGCCATAAGAGATTCCACCTTCATGTGGTTGGTCTTGTTCAGTAGAGAATATTAAATTATTCTCAAAATAGAGAGGAGCTCAATGAATGGCTACGGTGGTGCCTTTCTACAACCCACTCAAGTGTCATCAAAACTTTGACAATTTCTTGGTTACATTCCTAGATAATTCATTGAGTGAAGACCTTAATATACTTGTTGCAACAGGTACAATGCTAGAATGTAATCTTTGCATTTCTTATTTATAATGGAACTAGGATGAACAAAATTTATTACATTTGTTAGATTTATTAAAAATGTACTAATAATAGTTGTAATATGATGTAGTTGTGAGGGACCCTTCATGACGTATTTCCAACTAGATAGAGAATATGGAGAGGATTCCAACTATAAATCTCTAGGTTTAACCAAAGCGCAAGTAAGGGTAAGTTCAATATGCCACCACTTCTTGTAAACGAGATACTAGTTTTTGAGCTTTTCCAATTCTTGTTATTATCTTGATTTCCCATGATTACTCGTATTTGGTGCAAGATATACAAAACTTCTACCGCCTAAGATGTAAGCATAAGAAGCATCAATACAACTTGATAAAATGGTATGCTATTTAAGTAATTCATTTTCTTATGGACATGAGTATATTCATGCAAACATATATAATATATATTTGACATGGTGTGTGGAATGTCCCATATATAGCTTCATCCTTGGGGGGTGTCAAACTTGGCACAAATGGTCATAGAGACTTGTTTAATTGGGTCACTATACAACTTACGAAACTTAATGATCAATGCGTTGTAGTACAAATTTTGAAACCGACATCCCTTACTCTACAGGTATGGCATATTGTACTAGTTGTCCACAATTTTCTGTAATAATTGTCTTTGGAAAATGTCATTGAAAATGCTATGGATATTAGGGAAATTCATACTATTGATGATATTATCTATAATTGTTAAATTAAAACACAGACTTTGAAGAATAATAACGAGTTCTTTGTGTTGGAGGTGTCCAAAATGATGTAGAAACGGGTATTAGTGTCCAAAATGAGGTAGAAATAAGTATGATTAGTGATATTATACCCTATGCAATAAAAGCGATGTAGAAATAGTATACCAATATTCACATATCCTAAGACTATGGGTATATTACTAGGTATTAGCTTTACCTATTCAATTACAGTGGTTTATCTAGTACTTTTTATTGTAATCATTAGACTGGAATCATAC
This sequence comes from Pseudotsuga menziesii, assembly GCA_001517045.1. Taxonomy (NCBI): domain Eukaryota; kingdom Viridiplantae; phylum Streptophyta; class Pinopsida; order Pinales; family Pinaceae; genus Pseudotsuga; species Pseudotsuga menziesii. The sequence goes on along the minus strand of LPNX010881735.1, from coordinate 98,900 downwards.
TTATAGTTTCAATACTATTAATGGTTAAGATGCACATAATATAGAAACACACAGCCTCTTAGTTCACATGGCTATGATTGGAATGATTACCTATTATGGTCGATGTTTCCCTAATTAGTAAGTTTTTAGAATACTAATTATATGTAAACCATACTTATAGCAGTAATTAGAATATGCCAATTGTTGAGCCTCATTTTTTTTTATCACTTTTAGCATTAAAATAACACATTTAAATGCATATTTTATTATCTTTTGTGTATTTTATGTCATGTAGATCGTTATTTAGCATGAGTAAGAACAAATTTAATGTTTATATAATTTTGGTTATTAATATAATTTTTTTATGATTTTATTGACTCAAATTTATATTATATGAATGCATATTTGATATATTTATTAACTTGTGTATTTGTTTGCAGATTTACAATTTTTGAGCAAGCTCGTAATTGACATATTAGTGGAAATCATGCATGTTTGTTATCAGCCTGTTAAACATACCAACAAGCAGACACGCATTCAGCTAGATCTGCGTATCGTTGTCCAACTCATCATGCAGCTTGCTGTCTAGCTCACGATCGCTAATCAGTCTGCACATTGTTAATAACCAATATCAGGCATTAAAACGTTGAAGAAGTCTGCAAACCTTTTTGTTTACAACGTGCCCAGGTGATAGCATAATCAACAATCTAGAAGGATTGTCGATGCGTTGATTTCGCCATCCTGTTTTCGTTGCTCACGCATTCAAAGGAGGGAACGTTCTCTGGATCATTCATGTATGTTTCCCTTTCTCACCACCACACCACCGGTATGTGTGGTTAAATGATGAACGTCCTGCATTCTAAAAACTCACCGTGTGTGCTCTTCTCTGTTCACCACGACGCCATCATTCATGCAGAAATAGGAGCAGGTATATCACACTATTTCACTAGCACGATAAAGGAGGAGCTTGTGTGCCACGTTCTCATTGACGAAAACCAGACTCATGCTGAAGAAGGGAAGAGCATCTGCGCAGGAATTTGATTAGTTAGAAGCCTTTATGATTGACTAAATTTAGAGAGCAGTCAACCACTAAAGGGTCAACTTGCTCAATCTCTTGTAAATAATATAAATACCAGCCTTTGCGTGAGTGTTGGGAGTAGTTCATTTCATTTGTTAAACAATCGTTTTTGGAGAGTTTTGTAACTATGTTCCATAATTTTAAGAAAGAGTTGCATGTGTTGTTGTTTATGATTCCATTTGAGTAAGCACTAGCCGAAAGTCACCCTCAAGTCACCCCTGATTGCTGAGAGGGCCCCTCATCAACCAAAGTTTTTCTTTTGTTGTTTTCATTATTTTTCTTTGTAGCTAATTCAATTTTAATTTCTAGTTTGTTTATTTCATTAAGTTACCATAAATGTTTATTCCATTTGCTTTCTGTAATGCATTTTATTTCTAGAATTAAATAGCTAGATTGTGCGCATAGTTGTTTTCTATTTGTTTATGTCATTTCATTTCTAGCTTATTATTTAGTTTTGTTCATAAGAAGATAGAGTAGATTGTTTTTATCAATTTAAATAGATTAAGTTCTGTTTATTTTTTTCCTGTTATAAGTTTATGCAATTTAAATTTCAGTTTGTTTATTAATATGCAATGATTTTCTTATTTTCATGTATTTGTATTTGTTTATTTCACTGTTAAATATGATGATTAAATAGTTTTATTTCATTTATGCATTGTATAAACATGTGCACGAAATCAGTTGATAATTAGATCATTTAGGCCTTTTTCTATTATTTTCTGTATACAGACTGCCATTCGGACTGTCTGTTCTGCCTTTCATTGAGACCATCCATCCAGTCTGTCATCCAGTGCGTCGTTTCGTTTTCAGCGTTTTTAATGTGTTTTGAAATTGTTTTAAGTTCTGTTTCTTTAGTATTTGAAGTATGCTTGGACTGTAATAGTTAGACGACAGTTTTATTGATCATTTAGACTTAAAGTTATATTGTTTTCATTTATTAAAGTCTTATCCTTTCACTTTAAACATGTTTTGAGTTAGGTCATGTTTTGTTTCTTTTATTTATTTCTGATTTCTTTTTGTTGACACTCTTGTATTGTCTTATAATTATGCTTTTGGATTAATTTATTCGTTTACATGTGGACTTAGGATTAGTAGTGTTATCTTTAGGAATAGTTTCATTTTTAACTGTATGATTACCAACAGAGACTCGTAGGATAGAATTCAGTTTCTTTTATTAAGTTTTATATTTGCTTCTCTTATTCATTTTTCTTTATTAAGTTTTCTACTTGTTTCTCTTACTTAGTTTTCCATTCACTTATTTAAGTTTCCTTTGCATTATATCCTTTTAAGTAGTTGTTGATAGTATCTTTTTTAGTTAAGAGTTATTTGTTTATAAATTATTTATTTGTTGTAATTGTATTTCCAAAAATACACTTTCTTTGAATAGTTAGCTCTTGAAGTTACTTCGTTATAAAAACCAGTGGTTATATTCTCATTTGTTAATTAGAATAGTCTAATATTATCCTAGTTTGATGCTTTGTTCTAGTTCAATCACATTAATGATTAGATTCTTAGGAGTTTGACTCAATTTTTCATTTTGAAAGACCTTCCGATCTTTTGTTTGTTAAAATATTTCTACAATGCCCTAGGAACCCCTCTACCTTCGCATATATTTTGTAGCAACTCTAAGTCTACCAACCCCAGTCGATAATTAAATATTAGGTGTATTAATCTAGTCGATATAACACCCAAAATTTTGGCATCATTGTCGGGGAGTTGTTTTGTAAGGTAGAAAAAATAGAATTTGCTTATAATGTTTAGTGATAGGTTGGTGGCGGGGGAGCGGTAATACAAGAGGTAAGAACCTGCGCATATATTATAATAGGCACCCCCAAACCCAACAATAGCAGTAGTCTATGTTTTCCTTTAGTTTAGTTTTTCATGTACAAAGTCTAGATAGATAAGGATAGATAGGTTGCATTTACGTTATACAACAAGGGGAAGGGGAGATGGTAAGATGCAAAGACGAATTCACTACGAAATTTCCATAGTGTGACAACCTGACGCATCCACTTTAGTGGCCCCCCCCAAATCCTTGTTGTTCCTTTTTCGCACAAGTGTGTTTACTTTACACAAAGTTTGATTTATTTCCCTTAAGCGTACTTTTATTTTCACAAACGTAGATAGTTTACCTTTTCATAAGTTCAATTTGATATAGTGTGCCTTTAGGTAATTTACTTTCGTACAATTTACTCGTATGCGATTGTAGGACTTATTTTACAATTAAAATCACTTAGTAGTGTTGTAAGCACCACCCAAAATGCTAACAAACTAACAGGGAACATTTGAAAGAGGAACCTTAAGATAATGCATGAAAAACTATTGATATTGTGGGAAGATATGGTAGGAGAGAAGGATGAAGAAGTTGTTACCTTTGAATTCCCTATTAGAATCTAGAAGGAGTGGCACAAATACAGTACGTTTCCCCATCCATTTTACCAAATTTTCACGGACTAGAGAATGAAGACCCTGATGAATTTTTATTTCAATTGAAAATACTCTGTAGAGCATATAATGTTCAAAGTCTGAATTTTTTCCCTCTTACTTTCAAAGGAGCAGCCCTCCAATGGCTCATGAGCCTAGGTGGGAACTGCATTCAAACTTGGGAAGATATGAAACATATATTCTTAAAACCATACCAAGATTATTGCAAAGTCAAGGAGGACATCATTGAAATAACACAAGGAGAAGAAGAAAATTTGGAAAATTATGTCAAACGATTTCAATACAACCTTCATAGATCAAAACTAAGACAGTCAGGGAAGGATACCTTGAAAAAACTTTTACTCAAAGGCATAAAAAAATGAATATCTAGAAATTTTAAGTCTGATGGGAACAGGTGACGTATTTCAGTTATCATATGATAATGTTTGTGAATTATGTAGAAGTTATTCAAGAGGAAAATTCAAGATTAGTAAGAATATACCATCTTCTCAGCCTCGTCTTAACCCCTGTCAACCTTGTTCAGAAATCCTTTCTGTCCCATCTTATGATCATAGGGATACTCTCTCGTATGTTGCAACACTTCCTATTCCTCTACACTCTCCGCAAGATTTTCAACAAATTTTCTAGGCAGGATTAACTACACAAGCCAGACAATTGCACCTGCCACAATCACCTTCTCATAAACTTCCTCTATGCCCTATGCACATTCTTGTTCAATCCATTCCACATTCTAAGAATGATAAAGAAATAGAATATTCTTACAGTGTTGCACTGCAACATTTATCCACCTCACCTACCTCACCAACATTACTGCAAGAAATTCATACAAGACCTGGAGAGGTGGTAGATCTAGGAGTCATAGACAATACGGAAGAAAATGAAGTTTCTACTTGGATTTTTCCACAAGAAGATAAGATCGACATGGAATGCATCTCAATTGATGAGGGACAGACATTAGAACCTAAATATTCCCCATCACCAAACTCAGATTCTGTACGCATTCTACGGTTTAATGAAAGACCTCGTGACATAAAAAATGAAGGAGAGAATTTAGAATACATAAGTCACTTTGAAATATGGTTCCAAGAGGCAACCAAGACACGGTACCATCCCCTCCTTCAATGCTTATTGCTGCTAAATCAAAAGGGTTGCTTGGTTCTTCATATCCAAACAATCACTGTAATATTTTTCTTGTATGCGGATAAAGGTATATTTTTAATTTTGTTTCGAACCTGGTTACATTGGAAGAATTCATATACTTGAATTGTTTTCTTTCTTTCTGAGTAGAATAGGATATTATGTAAATATATTTGTGTTTCTTTAGAATAAATAAGAAACATTTCTAATAAATTGTTTGCAGGAGACTCTTTTTCTTTTTATGAATAAATATGAATCATCTAACAAGTGGTTTTGCAGTTTGATTACAATAATTTTATCTATAAGCAGGACATGGAATATTATTTGGAATACAGAAGTACGCTAAAACACTTAAATAAGGTATCTTAACCATTCTTGGGGTACTTTTGAAAATTACAGCTTACAGTGACAATTAAAACAATTCTCTATATATCACTCTAAACTGGTTCTTTTATGATTCAGATAGTTTTTGGTATTTTGATTCAGACATATATATTTCTGATTTGCTATTTTGGACAGTTGCTTGAAAGACCTACTTTCATTATCATATTTTTCACATCTTACACCTATGGATTACTAGTTCATCCCATACTTGTTATCAAAACTTGTTTCTTAAGTATTTTTTGCTGATAACTCGAGAGTAAGTGGAATTTCTGCTTGTGGGGAACATCACTTATCTTCTACGAAGAAGAAGGACTCTAAGGTCAAAGAACAACTTTAGGTTATTCTCTTTTGACATGATCTATGATTAAGGCCATTATGAAATTACTTATAAGTTTATTTTACAAAATTGAATTATGTGTTTAGAAGGACTTAACACGCTCTAGTACCAATCGACTTCCATATATTTAATATCATTATACAAGGCAAACCCATAGGGGTACTGAACAGGCCTGCTGGCAGCGGGTCAATGCTAAATAAAAACCTTATAATAGGAAGCTCGATAAATGCAAGTAAACCCGTCGGGGTACTGAACAGGCTCGCTAACAGCGGGGCTGTGCTTGCATGGTACCAAGGTAAACCCGTCGGGGTACTGAACAAGCCTACTGGTAGGGGGGCAATAAATGGTAAATGAGACCTGGTTAATACACCACTATACACATAGTTTGTCAAATAGTGATAATATATGAAAAAAAATTCAAAAACAAAAACAAAAACAAAAAAAATTATGTCATGGCCAATTGTTTATAATGTCATTTGAGAATAGATATAAGTTGACTTTGCCCCAGCCGTCTAATTCCGTATATATCTAAGATGTCATTATCTTAGAAATGGTACCTATAGCTATAAATATCACACACTATGGGGTACACTTAAAATACTTGAGGCATGGATGGCTAGTTTTTCCTATGGCTTTCTTTTAATTATATTATTCTCATTTTACATGGTCTTTCTTAGCACTGTTTTATTTTTCATGAATATACATATCTGAATCATTTCCATTTACTAGTTAGTTTTTTTCTTTTTACAAAATAATAAAACAACACGCTAGTACTTTTTTATTATCTGGAACAATCTATTCTTCTCTCTTGTATGGCTTGGGGACACACCATATCTTTGGTTTGGGGGAGGATTAGGGAGATTCATCTGCTTTTATCTATTATTATTTATGACAAAACTGTTTATCTCTGACAAAATGATAAGTGTTTTCCAGGATCAGTGGAATTTATAGCATGGAGCATATTTTTATAGAAAATCAATATGGAGGACTATATGAAGGATCGAAGGATAATCCAAATGAAATACCAAATGTCGATCAAATAAAACTTGGTGATATTATAGCACTTATGACTAAAATTTGTTGACCAAATTTTGTTTTTGGCAAATAGTTTTTACTTCCATGAGAATGCTTTGACCTTAAAAGTTTTTTTAGTTATCACTTCACTGTTAGTAACCCTATCCTTTTACTCAATCATGCATGTAAACTATCAAATGACTGATTTTGTTGTTGATTAATCTTATCATAAATACAATTTATACCTCTTTGTGTCATATGTTCAACCTATCCAAAGTTTACATTGGATATGGTTGACATAATTACAATGAATTCACTCATTCATGCATATGCACACATCTTGAAGTTCACAATGATAGAATGATCTCTTAACCAAATTAAACTTCTTGTTAGCCCGTAATTTTTCACTATCATCACTTCTGTAGAGATGTTTGATATGAGAGATATGTTATACGACTAAAGATTAAATTATCTTTCTTTTGCTCAGTTTGGGGGACCTGGCATTTCTTCGGTTTGGGGGAATGTTCAGCCTCATTTTGTTATCACTTTTGGCATTAAAATAACACATTTAAATGCATATTTTATTATATTTCATGTATTTTATAACATGCAGATCATTATTTAGCATGAGGCAAGAACAAATTTAATGTTTATATAACTTTGGTTATTAATATCATTTTTATGATTTTATTGACTCAAATTTATATTATGTGAAAGCATATTTGATATATTTATTAACTTGAGTATTTGTTTGCAAATTTACAACTTTTTAGCAAGCTCGTAATATACATATTAGTGGAAATCATGCATTTTATTTTCAGCCTGTTAAACAGACCAACAAGCAGACACGCATTCAGCCAGATCTACGTATCGTTGTCCAGCTCGTTGTCCATCTTTCCGTCCAGATCGTTAATAAGTCTGCGCGCTGTTAATAACCAATCTCATGCATTAAAATGTTGAAGAAGTCTGCAAACCTTTTTGTTGATCAAGTGCCCAAGTGATAGCATAATCAACAATCTAGAAGGATTGCCGGTGCATTGATTTCGCCATCCTGTTTTCACTGCTCACGCATTCAAAGGAGGGAACGTTCTCTGGATCATTCGTGTATGCTGCCCTTGCTCACCACTACACCACCAGTCTATGCGCTTAAATGATGAATGACCTGCATTCTAGAAACTCACCGTGTGTGTTCTTGTCTGTTCAGCACGACGCCATCATTCACGCTGAAATAGGAGCAGGTATATCACACTTATTTCACCAGCACAATAAAGGAGGAGCCTGTGTGCCACGTTCTCACTGAAGAAAACTAGACTCGTGCTGAAGAAGGGAAGAGCATATGCGCTGGCATTTGATTAGTTAGAAGCCTTTATGATTGACTAAATTTAGAAAGCAGTAGACCACTAAAGGGTCGACTTGCTCAATCTCTTGTAAATAATATAAATACTAGCCTCTGCGTGAGTGTTGGGAGTAGTTCATTTCATTTGTTAAACATATGTTTTTGGAGATTTTGTAACTATGTTCCATCATTTTAATAAAGAGTTGTATGTGTTGTTGTTTATGATTTTGTTTGAGTAAGTGCTACCCGGGAGTCACCCCTGATTGCTAAGAGGGCCCCTCATCAACCATAGGTTTTTTTTTGTTGTTTTCATTGTTTTTCTTTGTAGCTAATTCAGTTTTAATTTCTAGCTTGTTTATTTCATTAAGTTACTGTAAATGTTTATTCCATTTGCTTTCTGTAATGCATTTTATTTCCAGAATTAAATAGCTAGATTGCGCACATAGTTGTTTTCTATTTGTTTCTGTCATTTCATTTCTAGCTTATAATTTAGTTTTGTTCATAAGAAGATAGAGTAGATTGTTTTTATCAATTTAAATAGATTAAGTTCTGTTTATTTCTTTCCTGTTATAAGTTTATGCAATTTAAATTCCAGTTTGCTTATTAATATGCAATGATTTTATTATTTTCATGTATTTGTATTTGTTTATTTCAATGTTAAATAGGATGATTAAATATGTTTATTTATTTCCTTTATGCATTGTATAAACATGTGCACGAAATCAGCTGATAATTAGATCATTTAGGTCGTTTTCTATTATTTTCTATATACAGACTGCCATTTGGATTGTTTGTTCTGCCTTTCATTGAGACCATCCGTCTAGTCTGTGATCCAGTCCGTCGTTTCATTTTTAGTGTTTTTAATGTGTTTTGAAATTGTTTTAAGTTCTATTTCTTTAGTATTTGAAGTATGCTTGGACTGTAATAGTTAGACGACAGTTTT
>LPNX010881735.1:0-82917 GCA_001517045.1 Pseudotsuga menziesii | reverse complement strand
AAATTATGGAATATATGAAGGTAACTTGGTAGGGATCAATGGCCAAATAAGATTATGTAAGATTGTTTCATTGGTTAACTTAGTCAAATCAGGAAAATTCGAAGTGGTCAAGAAATGCAACTTCATTTGAGCCATAGTTTTCCAAGATCTAAGAGAATTAGAAGCCCATTGATTCATGTTAGCATTAGGTTGTCCTGGAATGCCAAGAAGTTCCGGTATTGGTGAAAAATGGATTATACTGAACAAAATTATCACCAAACTAAGCTTGTTGACTAGGTTATGTAAATCCTCCAAATGTACCTCCCATTCCTCCAATAGGTTGTCTACCTAGTAATGTATTAATGTTCATTGGGTTAACCATGCTTGAAAAGTCATCCTAAAAGAATAAGGGAGTTGTATTTTGCAAACCAAATGTAGGTCCAACAGTAAGAACCATCGAAGATGATGGAGTCTATCCAAAACCTAAAACTGATCATGCATTCACACTAACTCATCCTTAAGAAGTGGTATTAACTAGGGGACTTACCTCCCTGGTACCATATAATTTACCTTTTTAAACTCAATTCCTTGGCTAGAACTAGAATTTTGTGTTGGGTTTAGAAATTCTAAAGGATCAGTGAGATCCTTAATAGAGGAAAGATCTAAGTTTTCCTCTGGTTGAGAAGCACCAACTGGGGGAGATTGATCTAAATGACCCTCGATGTCACTATAATTCCCTCCTTTAGATGAAGAGGACTCAAACGTAATAGAACTAGATGTGTTTTCTTTTGTTTCTTATTCAACGTTGGATTTATAGATTTCTTCCTCTGCCCCCTAAGGGGGTGGATTATTATAATCTAGTGCTCACCTAGGTGCAGGGACTTCCTTTTATTTAGGGGAGTGTCCTTGAATTATTCTATACTTGCACAAAGGTTTATCGGTCATGATGGCTCGTAGAAGACTCAAAGGAGGAAATCTATAAAAAAAAAGAAAACAACAAACAATACTCACGAGAAAGTTCCTAAAAGGATTACAAAAAGCAAGAAAATCTTGAATGAAAAGAAGTTTGTTGTTGGCAACTAATTAAAATTCAATGAAGATCTAGAATTGGGGACCTTAGAAGGTTGGATTGGGATGATTAGGGCCAGAATCAAAACAAAAAATATTGAGAGACAGTTACCATACTCCTTGAAACCAATCACCAAGGGTGTAAGAACTTTCCTTCGGAAAACACCATCCATACGGAGCTGTACTAGAGAATCTACATTTTTCTTAGGTGTCACTACATAGTCTCCTTGCAGTGACCTAGGAGATGCCTAGGAAAAGAAACTATGGTTACCACTTCACCCTAGGTGGTGATCCAGGACGGTCGCTAGAAAGGGATTCTACGAATGAGTAGGAAACATAGGATTTGTAAACAAGTCTTAGACCCAAAACTGTCAGTGAACATTGGTGTCGCCCCAAGGAATTTTCACACCTAAACAATTCTTAGACATGCATAACCCCACTAAATGAATCACTAGGGGACAATATGGACACTTGAACTAAGCTCTGTTTACAGGAGTAAGTTGTTTCCAAAATGATCAGTTACTTATACCTGCTTCTAACAACATTAGACCGATGAACTAGTATGTTTTTTTAAATATCAAAAGTTGTCAGATATCCAATAGACAACCTCAACTATATCCTACAAGTATGTGATACCATCGACAGTAACTCTTGTCGGTTATTCTCTTTTACTTTGTCGGATTTATGACTTAATTCCCCATATTTTCGACAGTGATTCCATACGTCCGACACCAAATGTCATTGGGTATCATTACTTCTTCCCAGGTTTAAGGGTTCAATATACTATGGACAAGTGTCACATATCCGACAATTATTTCTTAGAATATATGATAATTATTTCGTCGAATATCTGACAATTATTTCGTAGAGTATCAGACATATACGTCTATAGAAATTTCGACATGTAGTTGTCGCGTATTCAACCTTTATATATATATATATATATATGGCCAGAAATTCGGCCATTTATTTTCGGAAAGCCGACGAGACCATATGTCAGTCGGATATCCGAAGAAAAATCAACCGACGTTTCTAAAAGCCAAGGCATGTCAGATGGTCGACAAATTGATGTCGAAAATCAGACCAATGTGCCGTCGTATTTTGGGTTCAGATATTGTTGTGATAGAAGTTTTTTTTTGAAAAGAGGATATGAGTTGAAAACTGTAAATGACCACAACACAGATTTCATTAAATTTAGAACTAAAAAGTGGATCTAGAATTTCAAAATAACTAAAAAAACTCAATTTTTTTATGTCCTTGGAATAAAATGTTTAATATGAAAATAATCTTAACAACTTCCTGCTCTATAAGACCGTTGTTACATAAGCTCTATGTTTTAATGACCTATGTGTGTCTCTAATGGAACTTTGAAACCCTCCAATGAATTCTTTCAACATATCTAACCACGTTTCCTAGAAATGCATGTCGAGGACCTAAAGGCACGGATGGTGAAATATTTATATTTCATTTTAATTCAGTTGTTAAAATAGCTTGATTGCCATCAATCATGACATGGTTTTGCATTATATTTTATCACAAGAGGGTGTAAGAACTACTGCATCTCATTTGGAACAATACCATTATAATTTCCACTTGCATTTAGAATACGATACATTGCAACATAGTGACAAATCCTTTGTAGTGTCGTTGTAAAAGGTATTCCAATTATATTTGTCGTTTGCACAAAAGACTCAGCGAAGAATTCCTTAATTTTTGGCTCATATTGTTGCCTATCATTTAATTTATTTCATGAGCATTATTTTACATGACACGTGGAGCTCAAACTTCAGATTTAAAATTACCTTATTTTTCTTGGCATTCCATATGTACACTTGCGGGAGGCGCTATTGTGGCATTTAAGTTTTCATTTTTTTTTTTCATTGTGGGGGAAATCCCACATTGGCATAATTAGTAGATTTAATATATGCCAATGGTTACTTATCCCATCGAAGCGTTGTGCACAAGTAATGGACACAAGAACTTAGGCATGGCGGGATTTGAAACTTAGTTTGGGGCTGGGAAGCATGGCGAGTTGGCTTGGCTTTGGACTTGGAAATGGGACAATAGAGTAATCATTTTACTCAATAATACTTCATATCTTTTTTTACTCAATAATATTTTATAATATTTTATATTTTTTTTATGGCCAAGTGACATGTATATTTAAAAATTCGACGATTTGTAAAGGATAACAATTTTTTTCTCGTAATCAAACATTTTTTATTTTTCAAAATCAGAACGCAACTGTGTTTTAATCCTATTTTTGGATGTAGAAATAGATTCATTACCCTCAAGAACCCCGAGGGCACCCAAAAATCCAAAACTTGACAACTATAACGTTATTTTTCTAAAATTCCAACCAAATTTTATCAAAATTGTGCCAAAATAGTCAACCTATTCCAACCCAAATAGTAGAAATTTTAGAATATCCGATATAAATTGGGGTTTAGAATAAAAGCTCAACATTTTACCCAATAATACTTTATAATTTATTTATAGCTATGTGACATGCATAAATTGGGGTTTCGAATAAAATATCATGAATATAATGTAGTGGATTTTTTTTATATGTTGGGTAAAAATAATGACTTTTTTTCAATAATTTTTTCTATGTGTTTTATGCAGGGTATTGTAAGGGGCACCTCCCTACCAATAGATCGGGGAAGGTCCCCTATAACCATTGATCCATTGAGTAGATGATCCTCGAGGTAGCATGTATATTTCATTGGAGACGTACAAATATAATATGGAGCATCATGTTTTTTTTGCCTTTTTCGTGTGTATATTGGTTTCTTTCTGATAATGTTTTCTACTTCTTTTTGGTAGGGGGATGATCCGGTAAAGTCCCCAGTTGTGGATCCGACGACACCAACATCAAGGCATCAGATAAACCTAATATTAATTTTGTGAATATATCATGATCGATAAGTTTTGTTAATATAGTTTTTTCCTCAGTCTATTGCTTTCACGTCAGTAAGGTTTTATATATTTTTGTTGCAGACCACTGATTCGCCAATTGAAATAGTGTCAAAGGAATCAATAACTTTAGATGTGGATGAGTTGATGCACGATGTTGGAATTGGTTCTTCTCTAGACCCGATTAAGATGATAGAGAAGGCCTTGAAAAAAATTAATGAGGATATCTTCGTCTTCTATTCATTGTGCCGCAGACAGATGAGATTAAAGCCAAGGTGATGTTTTGGTAAAGAGATCGCATGCCTTGCAAGTAATTTGCAGAATATTGAATCATAATATAAATTCATTTAGTACTTTATAGTTTTTAATTGTATATGATGGTGAACTTATAAAAATATGGTTTTTATTTAAAGGTTTTTTTACTATCACACACTAGCAGTCAAGGCGGTGTTGGCCCTAGTGGTGCTCGTGGAGAATCGTCACATGAGAAAATGACTCCACGTTCATCTCATGATCCTTTGTTGTCGATTGAATAGTACACAACACGTTCAATGACACCCCCGAGGCCAGCTGTTAGTGCGTCATCTAGTGACTAGTGCACACTAGATTGTGTAGAAGAAGGGGTCGATGCAGAGCATGCTAGTTTTGATATTGCTAAAACAACATTTCCTGGATATTTCCATGTCACTAGCACGGGTACAATACAAACAACATTCTTGGTGGATGAATATCTCATTCCAATAAAGATAAAGAAGATCCAAGGTAATTATTATGCATTATTCAAGTTAGTGTTTATAATTTGTTTGTCTATATACCGATAAAACATTGTCTTTCAACTAATAATGGCATGATTGTTTTGCAGGAAATGACGTTTTTTATAAACATATAAATGATTTGTCCTTGGATATATTTGGTCCCACTATCCGCACAAGTTGGGACAGACAAATTAAAAATTTAAAAGATGAGCTCACTAATTGGTTGGTTGTCATGTTCGACAACAAGACCTTTAATAGAGTCGCGGTCCTAAAGAAGGTTGGACAACATATGAAGATTGTATGGGACCAATATAGGGTTCACCTAGAAAGGAACCCTAGGTATGAGCGCCCTACGATGATTCCAGCTAGAGAGTGGAAAGACCTAGTGGAAGATGGAAAGGAGAGGGCTCTAAGAAAACAAGGAAATCTACAACCAGGCACAGGGATGTATGCAATACTTTCCACAATTTAAATCTAAACCTTATTAGTATTAATTTATATATCAAATTTGGAGCATCTAACTTATTTCAACACTTTCATAGGTTGTCTAACACATTAAAGGCCACAAAGGAAAGACAGGAAAAAAATTGTCAGTACAAGCTTGGGCCTGGTGGTTATTCAAATTTGGCGGCAGGAAATGTAAGTATCGAAAAACTAATAATTCATCCAAATAATAAATTGCAAATTATTTTTGTTTTATTGCACCGCAAAAGGTAAATTCATGATGTTATGCAAATATGCAGGCCGACCGATTCAATGAAGTGCCCACTAAAGAAGACATGAAATTTGGCTTCCACTACGGCTTTGAAGTTGTTGTCGAAATCCAAAAAATATTGTATGGGAAGATACAATCTTCTAGTGATCCACCTTGCACACAGGTATATAGAATCTATTTAGTTTGATGAAGATTTATTACATGTGAAATCTATTCGTTATAAAAAATTGCCATAAAATATTGACTATATTTTGAGCACGAAAGCAACAATCCAATCAATGTAGAGATCAATGGACAACAACTAATCGAAGATAATTCTTCGAATCCTGGTAATTAATTTATTCATATGCTACGTCAATTTTAAATATTGCATTAAAGATGGTGAACATTAATTGTAGTTTTCCATGCTTAAATAGGAGAGCATGTAGAGGGCCACACTGTACAGGTTGAGCCTAGAGTACAGGAATATGAAGTACATACTGTGGCCACATCAGGTAAAAAAACACCTTTGTAATTTTTCTTTTAAATGAAATACTTGTCATTATAATACCGAAAAATATCAATCTAAAATTTTCAAATTATTGCAGAAAATACAGACCTCTTTCCGCAAAATCCACTACAAGTTGTTGAACCACCAAGAACTGAACAACAAGTTCCAGACGATGAGTTTATTCTTAATTTTGTAAAGAGAAAAAAAATAGAAAGAAGTGATTGAATAAATATTGTGAAATTATTTTCGATAATATAGTGTCATGTATATTTTTTCCCTACTGAATGAATGTTATCTTTTATCGAGTGAATGGTAAATATTTCTTTATGATGAAATCTGCATTTTGCACATACTTTTTCTTCATGTACATGTGCATTGGGTATGGGGAATTGAGAGTGATGTGAGGGGCGGGGGGGGGGGGGGGGGGGGCATAAGAGATTCCAAGTTCACGTGGTTGGTCTTGTTCAGTAGAGAATATTAAATTATTCTCAAAACAGAGAGGAGCTCAATGAATGGCTATGGTGGTGCCTTTCTACAACCCACTCAAGTGTCATCAAAATTTTGACAATTTCCTGGTTACATTCCTTGATAATTCATTGAATGAAGACCTTACTATACTTGTTGCAACAGGTACAATCCTGGAATGTAATCTTTGCATTTCTTATTTATAATGGAACTAGGATGAACAAAATTTATTACATCTTTTAGATTTATTAAAAATGTACTAATAATATTTGTAATATGATGTAGTTGTGAGGGACCCTTCATGATGTATTTCCAACCAGATAGAGAATCTAGAGAGGATTCCAACTATAAATCTCTAGGTTTAACAAAAGCGCAAGTAAGGGTACGTTCAAGATGCCACCACTTCTTGTAAACGGGATACTAGTTTTTGAGCTTTTCTAATTCTTGTTATTATTTTGATTTCCCATGATTACTCGTATTTGGTGCAGGATATTCAAAACTTCTGCTGCCTAAGATGTAAGCATACGAAGCATCAATACAACTTGATAAAATGGTATGCTATTTAAGTAATGCATTGTCTAATGGACATGAGTATATTCATGCAAACATATATTAATATATATTTGACATGGTGTGTGGAATGTCCCATATATTGCTTCATCCTTGGGGGGTGTCAAGCTTAGCACAAATGGTCATAGAGACTTGTTTGATTGGGTCACTATACAACTTACAAAACTTAATGATCAATGCGATGTTGTACAACTTTTGAAACCGACATCCCTTGCTCTACAGGTATGAGATATTGTACTAGCTGTCCAAAATTTTCTATAATAATTGTCTTTGGAAAATTTCATTGAAAATGCTATGGATATTAGGACAATTCATACTATTGATGATATTATCTATAAAAGTTAAATTAGAACACATACTTTGAAGAATAATAACTAGTGCTTTGTGTTGGAGGTGTCCAAACTGATATAGAAATGGGTATTATTGTCCAAAATGAGGTAGAAATAGGTATGATTAGTGATACTATACCCTATGCAATAACAGTGATGTAGAAATAGTACACCAATATTTACATATGCTAAGACTATGGGTATATTACTAGGTATTAGCTTTACCTATTCAATTACAGTGGTTTATCTAGTACTTTTTATTGTAATCATTAGACTGGAATCATACTTATAGTTTCAATACTATTAATGGTTAAGCTGCACATAATATAGAAACACACATCCTCTTAGTTCACATGGTTATGATTGGAATAATTACCTATTATTACCGATGTTTCCCTAATTATTTAGTTTTTAGAATACTAATTATATGTAAACCATACTTATAGCAGTAATTAGAATATGCCAATTCAATTGGAATAACTGAGTTTATAATCCCATTGGTTATGATGATCTAAATGATAGAGCTTAAACTAGCTATGATTATCCATAGTGAATACCCTATGTTAAGCACCACTTATGAAGCTCACTAGTATTAGCAGCTATGACTCTGAATCAGAGAAACCATGTATGTTTAAACAAGAATCAAGCATGGTTACAACAAGCAATAATAACTCTTCTAAACTAAGCTCTGCTCACAGGAGTAAGTTGTTTCCATAATGTCATCACAACAACATTTAAAGTTTGAAAATAAGCACTTGTCATCTCAATATACCATTTTGCTTCCATCCCTGTTAGAGTTCAATAAAAAAAATTGTAACCTAATAGAATCATCCATCAGAGATATTGAGGAACACAAGAGATGAAATGTCATCACATGGTTTGTCGGATATTCCTTTGGTTTTCCTTCAAATTATAGAATATATAAAGGTAACTTGGTAGGGATCAATGGCCAAATAAGATTATGTAAGATTGTTTCATTGGTTAACTTAGTCAAATCAGGAAAATTTGAAGTGGTCAAGAAAGGCAAATTCATTTGAGCCATAGTTTTCCAAGATCTAAGAGAATTAGAAGCCCATTGATTCATGTTAGCATTAGGTTGTCCTGGAATGTATGAAGTTCCAGTGTTGGTGAAAAATGGATTATACTGACCAAAATTATCACCAAACTAA
The DNA here is from genome assembly GCA_001517045.1 of Pseudotsuga menziesii. Lineage (NCBI taxonomy): Eukaryota > Viridiplantae > Streptophyta > Pinopsida > Pinales > Pinaceae > Pseudotsuga > Pseudotsuga menziesii. The sequence continues at coordinate 74,461 of LPNX010881735.1, read as the reverse complement.
GGTTGTGCACTAGGTTATGTAAATCCTCCAAATGTACCTCCCAATCCTCCAATCGGTTGGCTACCTAGTAATGTATTAATGCTCATTGGGTTAACCATGCTTGATCTCCCTGAATAAAAAAAAAGGGATATTCATGTATAGATAGTTTTTCCCCCAAGGAAATCTAGCACTAATTCCCCCCATTCCAAATGTACCACTATGTGGAATGTGAGATGCAAAGTTGGCACCAATTCCCATGCCTCCCAATGACTAGAAAGGAAAACATATATGGGGTAGGCTTGAACCAACAACAACTCTAGAGATAGCGAATAGGTTAAGCATGGACAATTTTCCACTAAATAGTGGGAAATTGTTGATGGGTATTGAAGGAACACTGACCAAAGCAGTAGTAAAAGTAGATTCAAGAGGAAGTGAAGTAGGAATTGAATGGAAGATGGGAAAATTCATCCTAAAAGAAAAAGGGATTTGTATTTTGCAAACCAAATGTAGGTCCTCCAGTAAGAATCATCGAAGTCGATGGAGTCCATCCAAAACCTACAACTGATTATGCATTCACACTAACTCACCTTAAGAAGTGGTATTAAATAGGGGACTTACCTCCCTGGTACCATATAATTCACCATTTTAAACTCAATTCCTTAGCTAGAACTAGAATTTTGTGTTGGGTTTAGAAATCCTAAAGGATCGATGAGATCCTTGATAGAGGAAAGATCTAAGTTTTTCTCTAGTTGAGAAGCACCAACTGGGGGAGATTGATCTAAATGACCCTTGGTGTCACTATAATTCCCTCCTTCATATGATGAGGACTCAAACGTAATAGAACTAGATGTGTTTTCTTTTGTTTCTTATTCAACGTTGGAATTATGGATTTCTTCCTCTGTCTCCCGAGGGTGTGGATTATTATAATCTAGTGTTCACCTAGGTGCAAGGACTTCCTTCTATTTAGGGGAGTGTCCTTGAATTATTCTAGACTTGCAAAAAGGTTTATCGGTCATGATGGCTCGTAGAAGACTCAAAGGAGGAAATTTAAAAAAAAAGAAAACAACAAACAATACTCACTAGAAAATTCCTAAAAGGATTACAAAAAGCAAGAAAATCTTGAATGAAAAGCAGTTCGCTATTGACAACTAATTAAAATTCAATGAAGATCTAGAATTGGGGTCTTTAGAAGGTCGAATTGGGATGATTAGGGCCTAAATCAAAACAACAAAGATTGAGAGATAGTTACCATACTCCCTGAAACCAATCACCAAGGGTGTAAGCACTTTCCTTTGGAAAACACCATCCATAAGGAGCTGTATTAGAGAATCTACGTTTTTCTTAGGTGTCACTACATATTCCCCTTGTAGTGACCTAGGAGATGCCTAGGAAAAGAAACTATGGTTACCACTTCACCCTAGGTGGTGATCCAGGATGGTCACTAGAAAGGGATTCTACGAATGAGTAGGAAACATAGGATTTGTAAACAAGTCTTAGACCCAAAACTCATAGTGAACATTGGTGTCACCCCAAGGACTTTCCACACCTGATAAATTCTTAGACATGCATAACCCCACCAAATGAATCACTAAGGGACAATATGGACACTTGAACTAAGCTATGTTTACAGGAGTAAGTTGTTTCCATAATGATCAGTTACTTATACCTGTTTCTAACAAAATTAGACCGATGAACTAGTATTTTTTTTAAATATCAAAAGTTGTCGGATATCCAATAAACAACCTCAACTGTATCCGATGAGTATGTGATACCATCGACACTAACTCTCGTGGGTTATTCTCTTTTACTTTGTCGGATATTCGACTTAATTCCCCATATTTTCAACAATGATTCCATACCTGCGACACCAAATGTCGTCAAATATCATTACTTCTTCACAGGTTTAATGGTTCAATATCCTATAGACAAGTGTTGCATATCCGACAATTATTTCTTAGAATATACGATAATTATTTCGTCGAATATCTGACAATTATTTCGTAGAGTATCCGACATATACGTCTGTAGAAATTTCGACATGTAGTTGTCGCATATTTGACCTTTATATTAATATATATATATGGTCGAAAATTCAGCCATTTATTTTCGGAAAGCTGATGAGACCATATGTCAGTCGGATATCCGAAGAAAAATCAACCGACGTTTCTAAAAGGCAAGGCATGTCGGATGATCGACAAATTGATGTCGAAAATCAAACCTATGTGCCGTCGTATTTTGGGTTCAAATTTTGTTTTGATAGAAGTTTTTCTTTGAAAGCAGGATATAAGCTTAAAATAGTAAATGACCACAACAAAGATTTCATTAAATTTGGAACTAAAAAATGGATCTAGAATTCCGAAATAACTAAAAAAAACTCAATTTTTTTATGTCCTTAGAATAAAATGTTTAATATGAAAATAATCTTAACAACTTCCTGCTCTATAAGACCGTTGTTGCATAAGCTCTATGTTTTAATGACCTATGTGTGTCTCTAATGGAACTTTGAAACCCTCCAATGAATTCTTTCAACATATCTAACCACGGTTCTTAGAAATGTATGTCAAGGACCTAAAGGCACGGATGGCGAAATAGATATATTTCATTTTAATTCAGTGGTTGAAATAGCTTGATTTCCATCGATCATGACATCGTTTTGCATTATCTTTTATCACGAGAGGGTGTAAGAACTATTGCATCTCATTTGGAACAATACCATTCTAGTTTCGACTTGCGTTTAGAACACGATACATTGCAATATAGTGACAAATCCTTTGTAGTGTCGTTGTAAAAGGTATTCCAATTATATTTGTCGTTTGCACAAAAGACTCAGCGAAGAATTCCTTAATTTTTGGCTCATATTGTTGCCTATCATTTAATTTATTTCATGAGCATTATTTTACATGACACGTGGAGCTCAAACTTCATTTATTTATGGCTATGTGACATGTATAAATTGGGGTTTCGAATAAAATATCACGAATATAAAGTAATGGATTTTTTTATATGTTGGGTAAAAATAATGACTTTATTTTTTTCGTAAAACTTATTATTTTATAAAAAAGATAAATTATTATTTTTAATAAAATAATTATTAAAAATTATAATGCACATAGAATAAGGATATGACTAAAGGGTGACTTCCGCAACAATCAAAGAATCGATTGATGACATGGAACTTGGAAATTTTTACGAAGCGTTTGGAGGACTTGGAAGAGTTGACACAATTTTGGCGGAGTTAATTTTAGTACTAATAACTTTAGTCTTTTTGAACTTTTGGCAACACCCGCTTTAGTATTTCCCATCAATGTGTTGTAGGATCTTAAAATTTTTCCAATAACAATATTATACTAACACCACCAAGGGAAACGATAATTTTGATATGCAACTAAATGGACAACAGTGGCTGTTGCATAGGTCTTAAGATTAAGACAATTTTGATATGAAATTGAATGGGAAACATTTGCCACTGTATAGGTCTTAAGATTACATATTTCTCAAGGCTATATTATCATAGACATCATGTTAAATAGAATATCGGTGAGAAAATTATTGACCCTCTGTAACTCCAGAATGCTCTTTGTTCCCTGCACATGGTTGTGGTAGAATTTGAGACTTGTTGTAAATGTAGTTTGGAGTGTTGGTTGTAATATTAGGCTACACCACTATGATGTTGGATTTTGATTATGATGTACACTCCAAAAAAAGGTGGTCAAGATTAGGGTAGAAGAACAAAGAGAGTTGTTGTTGGGGGGTGAAATAATACGCTTAGCCCTATACAAGGACAAAGTTGACAACTACTTATAAACATATAAGATTTGACCTACTATAATCTAATACCATTAAGATTTCTATAAGCATTATCATATTGTTAAATTGAAGGGCATCCATGGTAAAGAAAAAATAAAAAGATCGAAGGAATATACTAATATGGAATGAAAGATTATTTACTTATTTATTTAACATTGATATGTAGTATAAGAAATTTAATATATATATATATATAATAAAAATTTATATATTTTATATAAATTAATATTCTTTAAAAATAATTTAAAGAATTAGTTATGTAGGATGTGATAAGAAGAAGATAATCAAACTTTCTTTTTAATATGAAGTTAAATTCATTACATGAACTTTTAAGTAGATGGCATCTTGACTACTACATGGACTTCTGTAAGTGTATTATCATATTTAGGGTTAAAAGCTAATTACAAAGGGGATGTGATAAATTTTACTTGCTTTGAGGGAAAACTATATTTACATGTAAATTGTATATGTCTTTGAAAGGTTATGTAATAATCGGCTAAGAGAATGAGTTATGTACATAACTTTTATTCAAGTCCATTATCTCATTGTCTAACACCCACCCTTTATGCTGGCAACATATTGGATACCAAATGAACTTATGCCAACATATTATCTCCATTTAGGGGTAAAAGGCCATTACATAAGCGTTATGCTTAGCTTTGAATTGCTCTAGTGAAGAACTATGGTTGCATGGAAATCATAGCCATCATAAAGAGGTTTGAAAATGGTGGGGCTAAGAGCATGAGTCATGTACACACAGCGCTTATGCAAATCCACTATCTTAGTAATTAATGACAATAAAACAATATGGATTTTATGTACATTAAGTGTGTTTCTCCAAGGCTATAAACACACCACCAAAGAAAAAAAACAAGTGTTAACTCAATCAATTAAACCATATACCAAAGGCATGTTGCTAAGAGGTAGGCCATAAGTCATAGATCATACTTTAATTGAATCCCTTAAGCTTGAAGGGAGAAATGACATTTATCAACATTGGCAATAATGATTTTATTGCACATTATTTTCTGCAACCAATTCGCCCATCACACTTTATAGTCTCTCATTGCATAGATTTTTTATTGCATACATTGTTTTCATATATTGAGGTTCAAATATTTTCACTCAAATCTAGGAGATCCAAATAATTATAAACAAATATTCAATACTTTTGTTTTGGATTAATTATTGCAGACGTTGTACAGTTGGATGTGTGTAGGATTAGGATAATACCATATGCTCTTATCGAAATCAAATTTACAAGTTTGACATTTATACATCTATGTCAAAGTAGTCTTTTGAACAACTATTGACTTGCCACAATGATTTTTTTCCTTTTTCCTCTTCCTCAAAGACATTGGCATATTTATAAAAAATATATTGCAAGCACAAGTCATCTATTTAGGTATAGAACCATAGACTCTTGTTCGAGCATTAATAAAATAATCTTATATTATATTTTATGTAGTTATCACATCCATCCCGAAGTGGGAAAAACTAATAGTGCGTTGTTGGTAGCATAAAAAATAAGGGTAAATTGAATGGATCACACCTCCATTATGGAATATAAAATTAAAGAGGGTTGACAAGAAAACAATCTTCCTAAGGAAAATTCTCATTCCTTATTAAATTTACTTGTGGAAATTCCATATTGAAAGTATGTAAATATCAAATATACTTCTTAGTAAGTAATCGTGGATCTTTGTGGCATGTTGCAGAGCACCTAAGTGAACCCACACACATAAACGGATGTCAAACATGGGCACATAAGGTTTTACTGCATCCCATACCATTTTTCCAAAAGATTTTACTAACCACATTACACTTATTACTTTGCACATATCCCATCATCATTAAATTCCATGAGACTATGCGCCTCTTTGAGACATGTGCTTAAACATAGTGAAACCCTAGAGTATATATTCTTTTCACTTGTTTTAATATATTTGTAAGGAATTGTAATTTTAATAAGAGAATGAGTTATACCGAAAGTTGTAACGCAATTACTAACTTAGATCAACGTAAATTCTTAAAACAATAGTATTATTTAATGTCAATTTATTGTAAAAAAATTACTTCAATGCCACTTTTTTCAAAACAAAATAGCTCCTCTTGCAATTGTAAAAACACTTCCAGGTAGGTTTGCACTTTACCGAGATTTTGTTTTTCAACTTAGAAGTTTTCTCCTTTAGTTGGTTCGATTTTTCTTTAGTCGTTTTATTGCACCTTTTGGAGCAATTGCTACTTATTTAAGTTGAATAATAAAGAGTCAATGTTAAGAATTTGGTGATATGGAGTGGTCTAGACTTGTAAATTTGTTAACACAATTATAAAATCTTCAATTGTATATTTTAAAAATAGGATTAGATAGAACAATGTTGATCTTATCTCTAATTCCATCGGAGATTGGTAGAGAGGAAAATATCATTTCCCCATTTAGATAGGAGTCTCTCGGCCATACCTGGAATGCACTTAATGAAAAGACTAGGGCTAAGAATCTAAGAGGTAAAAATGTGTGAAATTGAAACTGAAATCACCACTGTTGGTTCTTGGGGAATACATCGAGATGATGAAACAGTAGATTCAGTGGAAAAATATAGGTGGGAAGACTATTAGAGGCTGTAACTGACATGCAAAGCCTTAGATAATGGGTTATGGAGAATTGGAATGAACATATTGCAATTTTACCAAAGGTATGCTTCCTTCTTAGGGGTTGGTTGGCTTTCAAAGTCAAATATGAGAAGGAGGGTTCAAAAATTTTAAACAAATATTGGAAATGGAAATATGGAGTGATTTTCCTAACGCGTTGGTTGACGTTGTTTGACCCAATAAAGGAAAGAGTGGATAAAAAGGCTCTATGGGTTAAGCTGCCAAACCTGTCGTTGGAGATTTGATCTACAAATTTCTTTACAAAAGCTGGAAATGTTTTAGGTTCTTTTATGGAAGCGGATTAGTCCTTTCTAGAAATAGGAGAGTACACGGTGGCATGAATTCTAATGGAATTAGATATTAAAGACGGTCTAGCAAAAAACATGGAAATATTATGGGGATTTAAATCCATTATGCAAGAATTGGACTATGTTGGCATTCAATTTAAATGCAACAGTTGTTAAGCCCTAAGTGTTGGGCACAATTGCCCGTATAGTGTGGCACTTTACCCCCTATATGGTGGTGTATTATATATTATTGATGAGGGATCGGGTCTATTAGTGGGTCTATTAGTTTTTATTGTACACATTTGTCTCCTATATATAGGAAGGAGATATTTTCATTTGAGTAAGCATTGTATATTGTTTTGTCTTGGGTACACAATACATTGTGTAAGGAGGTTCCTCCCTCGAAGAGGATTGTTATTTATCTCTTGTATTCATTGTTAAGGTGTTAATTACTCTCTTATTCTCTATTTCTACTATTTTTATACTATTTTGGGGACTTGTTTTGCATAACATTTGGTATCAGATCTCTTTCCTCCAGACTAGCTTCTACAAAACAAGGCATCATGGCCTTTTCACTACAACTTTTTTTTATACAATGATTCAGAGATCGAGGCTAAAACCCCACTTATAAAATAGGTTGAACTATCTCTGGTCCGAAATTCAGATCTTGATCCATTAAATTTTTGGAGATAATTGTGAAGGAATCTAGGGTTTTTTACTAGTCCAAAACCTAGTCTAAAACAAGTGTTCTAGGTAAAATGGTCATCTGTGAGGCATCCGAGATCCAAATTGAGTGAGATTAGTTGCATCTAAAAGAAGACATACCAGGGTACCAGTAGTAGGAGTTTCAAATGCATAAACAAAATATTGGACATGTGGCATGTTGGGCTTTGGAAATGCCTTAATTTTTCTCAGTTTTTCCATGTTTATCCTTCGTTTTTCACTACATCACCATTCTATTTGCACTGTGTTTATCAAACTCTTGACAAAGTTTACCTCATATCACACTATGTTCACTTAACCATCGGTATATTGGAGTTTGAGGTAATCGATTATCTTTTAATATGTTTCATGATGTTTTAATTTACTTGAATAATAATTGAATTGTTGCATAGTTGTTAAAGATGCTAATATGGAGTCTCGAGTAGTTTTTTTGTACCTAGTCTATAGGTGTGCATGAGAAATATTTGGTCTTCCTGGTCAACCGATGGCACTTCAACTTGGAGTTGCGATTTTCATCAATCCCATGGCAAAGTTCAGTTGGATTACTCATTTTATTAAATGCATAGTAATCCTCATGACACTTCATGTCATGAGGTTCACTACTTAAGAACTGTTGTTATGCTGAAACGCGATCTACGTGGATATTTCTCTATTTTTTATCTATCAGTTAGCTGAAGGATAGGAACGAGTCGGAGATCTGAAACAATGTCTATAAAGTTAAATCTTGTATATGTTATGGGGACTAATTACACTTGATTTTTTATTACGTTCAGACTGATAATAGAATTGAATTATGCTTATGGCACAATTTCATTGTGTTCTATGGCTAAATAGTTAGATCATAGATTAAATGTCTGGAAAATTACTCTGAATTTCATTGATGTCTTGAATATTGCGTTTGCATTGAGGAATCTTTAGGCTATCTGCCTTGAGTGATAAGGGCCGATCGCATGAGGTAGTATAGTATTCAAATTTTAATTCTGTAGATTGCAATTTCGTTTCCAGTTATTTCAGATTGTTTAAAAAATGATATTCATTTCATTAAAATTTCATAGTTTTGTTTAGCAATTTGTAAGCACATTGTTTAATGGAATGATAGCTTCAGGATACTTGCAGTTGTTCAGATCTGTGCACTGAAATTCGTTTAAGATTTCATAGGAGTTCATTTTCATTTACAGAATTCAATTCAGTTGTATAGGGTTTGTTTTAGACATATCATGTTTCTTTTGGTTCCGTAGAGTTAACATGTTTCTTTTGGTTCCGTAGAGTTATGTTAAAATATGTGGAGTTAGTTTAAATTCTGTAGAATTTACTTTGAGTTGCGTAGTTTCATTTTGAATTGAATAGAGTTTAATTGTAAATAGATTTGATAATAGATTCATTCTAGTATAATATAATTTGAAATATGAATCTTTCAAATGGTAAATGGACTTATATTTGTTCGTAGATTTAATTGATTAATCAACAGAAAGATAGATAGAAGAACAATGATTATTTTTCATGTTAGTGATTAGATGCTTTAAAAGTTTATGAATTTCGTACGAATAAAATTGGATCGACGTATATAATGGCTAGAATACCCTGCACAAATCAAAACCCATCTAAATCGGTTCAAACGATAATGACTAACAAAGTAAGCAGAGATGAAATGAACTTGGTTTTAATTGGATCAATTATAATGCAGGTTACAATAACTAGATCTTAGATAAATCATTGGAATGAACAAATCTAGAATAAATTCTTAGTGAATCAGATAGAAAAGTGGTAACAATTAGTTTAAGATTCATTTTGTAGATCTTTGATCAAGATTAAATTGCTCTTTTTCTTTTTAATTAGATTTGGACTTTAATAATATTGGTTTTAGAAAATGGCTAACTTTGGTGTTCAGTAATGGTTTCGTACCTGATTGCTGTGTTTGGTATTCGTTTTGTACCAGCAATTGTTTAGGGTAAATTTACATTTTATAGATTTAGATTTTAAATTTATTTGGTTTAAACGTTCTTTCTTGTTAAAGTTTGGCTTTTTCACTCAATGCATTTTATTAGTTGAGGGTGATTTGGTTTTGATTGTTTTTTCTTAGATTCATTTTAATTAGGCAACCTTACGCTTTCTTAGATTTAAATTTAATCTCAGTCGTGTGTGTGTTTTTCTTTTCGAATGTTAGATTAGGCTAGATTAGGTCATGATCCTGCACATACTATTCTTGCACCTTTAATCTACGATTCTCCGGATGACAAGTTAATATTGTGAATTAATTGACATATAATTTCACCAACATGGCATACCGTACAAGTTTATTCTTCTACATAGGACAAAAATAAGAAGCTTTGGGAGATTTGGAATAACATTTTTTTCCCACATCCAAATTAAGTCAGACCTATGGAATTGGAAGGAGGACACAACAAGGTACCAAAGGACGACGTTTTAGACCCATAGGAATTGAAATTCAGATTTTATTTTAGTTAAAAGTCGGCCCTAAAACAGTCTTCCAATTAGGGTTTGAAACATGTGTTCTAGGGAAATTTTTTATATCTAAGGCATATGAGATCAAAATTAAGTGAGACCTATTGCATCCAAAAGAAGAACGGTCAGGGTATATTTTGTAAGAGTTTTAGCTGCAGAAACAAAATATTGGACATGTGGCTTACAATTCAAGTTTTCTCTTCTGGATATGCAAGAAATAAGAAGTGTTGGGAGAATTGCAATATAGTTTTACTAGAGAATCCAAATTAGTCCAGACCTAGAGCTTCAGAAAGGGGACACATCAGGACACCACAAGTCAAAGTTGCATACCTAGAGAAGCTAAAATTTTAAATTTATCTCAGTCCAAGTTATCCATAAAACAATATTCCAATCAAGGTTTGAAGAAGGAAAATATATAGTTCAAGCAGTGGTAGATCACATAAAGCACCATCAAGCAGTCTCCAAATACTGAAGATGTCCAAAAACAGGATGAAACAATAGGTAGATCAACATAACAGACAAAGGAGTTTTGAAGAAGGAAAATCATATGGGAACTTGAACAAATCATTGAAACAAGGACTAAACAACTATGAAATCAAGTTATTACTGAGTACATCATCAATTGGAAGACCTTACCAGCTGCATATTCGTCATGGGAAGATGAAGCCATCATACATATGCATCCACAATGACCCAATTGTTGAGGACAATGCTTGTCTGAACGGGAGGGACATGTTAAGCCCTAAATGTTGGGCACAGTTCCCCCTATAGTATGGCACTTTACCCCCTATATGGTGTTGTATTATATATTATTGATGTAGGCTCAGGTCTATTAGTGGTCTATGGGTTGTTATTGTATACCTTTGTCTCCTATATATATGAAGAGAATATTTTCATTTGAGTAAGCATTGTATATTGTTTTGTATTGGGTACATAATGCATAATGTAAGGAGGTTCCTCCCTCGAATAGGATTGTTATTTATGTATTTTATTCTAATTGTTAAGGCATGGATTACTCTCTTATTTTTTATTTGTACTATTTTTATGTTATTTCTGGGACTTGCTTGCATAACAACATATGCCACGAGCATAGACATTTTAGTTTCGGAATGTAAATAGCCTTTTCGTAGGAGAATCTAGAAGGTAAAGGACAAATATATTATGAATAATAAAGGTCAGCCATCCCCTTTACAAGATGGAGTGCATATTGATATAAAGGAATATTCAAGAGTTTTCTTCTCTAAGGAATTAAATCTTCAATCCCAGAAGTTTGGAGGTTCTCCAAACCTTAAAGAAGATAATTTGAAGAAGCATCAAGTGAAAACTATTCTCGAGGAAGAAGCGAAAAATTGTGTCTTTGACATACCTAGTAGAATTACAGTGTGATAATAAGGAAGACTCTTTATCAAATATAATTCTAGGGTTTCTTGAGAAATCTTCATTATTGGGATCCAAGTTATCTTAAGATAAAGTTAATAATACTCTGGGATCACTCTCATTTCTAAAATGTAAGGAGGAGGGTTTTAATTTGAAGGATGGTGCTAGTGAGACTGAAATAACTCCTGAGAAAAACCATCTCCCAAATCCATCTTTGGATAATGAAGGGAATCATTTTTTGGGCTCCTGTAAGAATGGTTGGGAAGGAGAGTTTCTTATCCTTTTGGGAGGTTTGGGAAAAAATGTGGAAAAATCCAAAGCATGAAAGGGTACAAAGTATTTTTTCCATCGGGTTCAAGAAAAAATTGTTTTGGACATTAATGATGGTAAACATAGATCCATTCATGAGGTTCTTAGAGCACCAAGAGCCTTAGGAAGATGTCCTTAATGTTTTGTCTTTCTTTAAACTGCATAGGCTTAGCTAGCGCCTCCTAGAATCTAGCAATTAGGAAACTAGTATATTTTCTCAAGCCATATATCTTATTCCTTTAGGAGATCATTTGTTCGGGATCCAAGGTAGTTGAAAAATTACACCCTTTCTTAAGGGATTGGGAGTTTTCTTTTGTGGATGATTTGGGGAATCAAGAGGTTTGATTACAAGGTGGTGTAGAAGGAAAATGGTATGTTCTAGTTCTTGGGATATCAATTCGGGTCTAGGTGTGAATATTTTCATGTATGACCTTAAAAAAATATTTTATGTTTTTAAACATATATGGTCCTTATGGGGACATGGTTCCTTTCTGAAATTCCCTTTGTGACAAATCCATTGTCCAAGAAATAATCATGATTCTTGGATGGGACATGAACTTTTCTATCAAGAATTTACAAAGTTGGGATCCAAAACCTAGAGTTGATAATCTCTTTGAGTTTTTTAGACTTAAATTGGACGAAAAAGGCTTAATTGATGTAATCCCTAGTAGTTTAAGGCCTTCTTGGATGAACATAAGAACAAGTATTGACATAACAACTAAAAGGTTGGATCACTTCTTAATTTCAAAGACTATTATAGATTATTCGACTCACATCATGCAGTGGATCAGATAAGGAAGTGAGTTTGGCCATTTGACAGTAATATTGGAAATTGAAGGGGAAGAGAAAAAAGCAAGAAAATCTTGAATGAAAAGTAGTTCGCTATTGACAACTAATTAAAATTCAATGAAGATCTAGAATTGAGGTCTTTAGAAGGTCGGATTGGGATGATTAGGGCCTAAATCAAAACAACAAAGATTGAGATACAGTTACCATACTCCCTGAAACCAATCACCAAGGGTGTCAGCACTTTCCTTTGGAAAACACCATCTGATAAGGAGCTGTACTAGAGAATCTATGTTTTTCTTAGGTGTCACTACATATTCCCCTTGCAGTGACCTAGGAGATGCCTAGGAAAATAAACTATGGTTACCACTTCACCCTAGGTGGTGATCCAGGACGGTCACTAGAAAGGGATTCTACGAATGAGTAGGAAACATAGGGTTTGTAAACAAGTCTTAGACCCAAAACTGTAAGTGAACATTGGTGTCACCCCAAGGACTTTCCACGCCTGATCAATTCTAAGACATGCATAACCCCACTAAATGAATCACTAAGGGACAATATGGACACTTGAACTAAGCTCTGTTTACAGGAGTAAGTTGTTTCCATAATGATCAGTTACGTATACCTGCTTCTAACAAAATTAGTCCGATGAACTAGTCTTTTTTTTAAATATCAAAAGTTGTCGCATATCCAACAAACAACCTCAACTGTATCCGACGAGTATGTGATACCATCAACAGTAACTCTTGTCGGTTATTCTCTTTTACTTTTTCGGATATTCGACTTAATTCCCCATATTTTCAACAATAATTCCATACCTGCAACACCAAATGTCGTCGAATATCATTACTTCTTCATAGGTTCAAGGGTTCAATATCCTACAGACAAGTGTCGCATATCCGACAATTATTTCTTAGAATATACGATAATTTCATTGAATATCTAACAATTATTTCGTAGAATATCCGACATATACGTCTGTAGAAATTTTGACATTGTAGTTGTCGCATATTCGACCTTTATATTAATATATATATGGTTGGAAATTCAGCCATTTTTTTTCGGAAAGCTGATGAGACCATATGTCAGTGGGATATTCAAAGAAAAATCAACTGACGTTTCTAAAAGCCAAGGCATGTCGGATGATCGACAAATTGATGTCAAAAATCAGACCTATGTGCCGTCGTATTTTGGGTTCAAATTTTGTTTTGATAGAAGTTTTTGTTTGAAAGCAGGATATGAGCTGAAAACAATAAATGACCACAACACAAATTCCTTAAATTTTGGAACTAAAAAATGGATCTAAAATTCCGAAATAACTAAAAAAAACTCAATTTTTTTTATGTCCTTAGAATAAAATGTTTAATATGAAAATAATCTTAACAACTTCCTGCTCTATAAGACCGTTGTTGCATAAGCTCTATGTTTTAATGACCTATGTGTGTCTCTAATGGAACTTTGAAACCCTCCAATGAATTCTTTCAACATATCTAACCACGGTTCTTAGAAATGTATGTCAAGGACCTAAAGGCACGGATGGCGAAATAGATATATTTCATTTTAATTCAGTGGTTGAAATAGCTTGATTTCCATCGATCATGGCATCGTTTTGCATTATCTTTTATCACGAGAGGGTGTAAGAACTATTGCATCTCATTTGGAACAATACCGTTCTAGTTTCGACTTGCGTTTAGAACACGATACATTGCAATATAGTGACAAATCCTTTGTAGTGTCGTTGTAAAAGGTATTCCAATTATATTTGTCGTTTGCACAAAAGACTCAGCCAAGAATTCCTTAATTTTTGGCTCATATTGTTGCCTATCATTTAATTTATTTCATGAGCATTATTTTACATGACACGTGGAGCTCAAACTTCATTTATTTATGGCTACGTGACATGTATAAATTGGGATTTGGAATAAAATATCACGAATATAAAGTAATGGATTTTTTTATATGTTGGGTAAAAATAATGACTTTATTTTTTTTTAAACTTATTATTTTATAAAAAAAATAAATTATTTTTTTAATAAAATAATTATTAAAAATTATAATGCACATACAATAAACATACAATAAGGATATGACTAAAGGGTGACTTCCGCAACAATCAAAGAATCGATTGATGACATGGAACTTGGAAATTTTTATGAAGCATTTGGAGGCTTTGGAAGAGTTGACACAATTTTGGCGGAGTTAATTTTAGTACTAATAACTTTAGTCTTTTTGAACTTTCGACAACCCCTGCTTTAATATTTCCCATCAATGTGGTGTAGGATCTTCAAAATTTTCCAATAACAATATTAGTACTAACACCACCAAGGGAAAAGATAATTTTGATATGCAACTGAATGGACAACCATTGTTGTTGCATAGGTCTTAAGATTAAGACAATTTTGATATGAAATTGAATGGGAAATATTTGCTACTGTATAGGTTTTAAGATTACATATTTCTCAAGACTATATTAGCATAGACATCATGTTAAATAGAATATTATTTCTCAAGACTATATTAACATAGACATCATGTTAAATAGAATATCAGTGAGAAAATTACTGACCCTCTGTAACTCCAGAATGCTCTTTGTTCCCTACACATGGTTGTGGTAGAATTTAAGACTTGTTGTAAATGTAATTTGGAGTGTAATTTGAGACTTGTTGTAATATTTGGCTACACCACTATGATGTTGGATTTTCTTTGTGATGTACACTCCAAAAAAAGGTGGTTAAGATTAGTGTAGAATAACAAAGAGAGTTGTTGTTGGGGGGTGAAATAATACGCTTAGCCCTATACAAGGACAAAGTTGACAACTACTTATAAACATACAATTTTTGACCTACTATAATCTAATCCCATTAATATTTCTATAAGCATTATTATATTGTTAAATTGAAGGGCATCCATGGTAAAGAAAAAATAAAAAGATCGAAGGAATATACTAATATGGAATGAAAGATTATTTACTTAAATAATATGTAGTATAAGAAATTTAATATATATATATATATATAATAAAAATTTATATATTTTATATAAATTAATATTCTTTAAAAATAATTTAAAGAATTAGTAATGTAGGATGTGATAAGAAGAAGATAATCAAACTTTCTTTTTAATATGAAGTTAAATTCATTATATGAACTTTTAAGTAGATGGCATCTTGACTATTACATGGACTTGTGTAAGTGTATTATCTTATTTAGGGTTAAAAGCTAATTACAAAGGGGATGTGATAAATTTTACTTGCTTCGAGGGAAAACTATATATTTACATGTAAATTGTATATGTCTTTGAAAGGTTATGTAATGATCGGCTAAGAGAATGAGTTATGTACATAACTTTTATTCAAATCCATTATCTCATTGTCTAACACCCACCCTTTATGCTGGCAACATATTGGATTCCAAATGAACTTATGCCAACATATTATCTGCATTTAGGGGTAAAAGGCCATTACATAAGCGTTATGCTTAGCTTTGAATTGCTCTAGTGAAGAACTATGGTTGCATGGAAATCATAGTCATCATAAAGAGGTTTGAAAAAGGTGGGGCTAAGAGCATGAGTCACGTACACACAGCGCTTATGCAAATCCACTATCTTAGTAATTAATGACAATAGAACAATATGGATTTTATGTACATTGAGTGTGTTTCTCCAAGGCTATAAACACACCACCAAAGAAAGAAAAAACAAGGGTTAACTCAATCAATTAAACCATCTACCAAAGGCATGTTGCTAAGAGGTAGGCCATAAGTCATAGATCATACTTTAATTGAATCCCTTAAGATTGAAGGGAGAAATGGTGTTTATCAACATTGGCAATAATGATTTTATTGCACATTATTTTCTGCAACCAATTCATCCATCACACTTTATAGTTTCTCATTGCATAGATTTTTTATTGCATACATTGTTTGCATATATTGAGGTTCAAATATTTTCACTCAAATCTAGGAGATCCAAATAATTATAAACAAATATTCAATACTTTTGTTTTGGATTAATTATTGCAGGCGTTGTACAGTTGGATGTGTGTAGGATTAGGATAATACCATATGCTCTTATTGAAATCAAATTTACAAGTTTGACATTTATACATCTATGTCAAAGTAGTCTTCTGAACAATTATTGACTTGCCACAATGATTTTTTTTCCTTTTTCCTCTTCCTCAAAGACATTGGCATATTTATAAAAAATATATTGCAAGCACAAGTCGTCTATTTAGGTATAGAACCATAGACTCTTGTTCGAGCATTAATAAAACAATCTTATATTATATTTTATGTAGTTATCACATCCATCCCGAAGTGGGAAAAACTAATAGTGCGTTGTTGGTAGCATATAAAATAAGGGTAAATTGAATGGATCACGCCTCCATTATGGAATATAAAATTAAAGAGGGTTGACAAGAAAACAATGTTCCAAGGAAAATTCTCATTCCTTATTAAATTTACTTGTGGAAATTCCATATTGAAAGTATGTAAATATCAAATATACTTCTTAGTAAGTAATCGTGGATCTTTGTGGCATGTTGCAGAGCACCTAAGTGAACCCACACACATAAACGGATGTCAAACATGGCCACATAAGGTTTTACTGCATCCCATACCATTTTTCCAAAAGATTTTACTAACCACATTACACTTATTACTTTGCACATATCCCATCATCATTAAATTCCATGAGACTATGTGCCTCTTTGAGACATGTGCTTAAACATAGTGAAACCCTAGAGTATATATTCTTTTCACTTGCTTTAATATATTTGTAAGGAATTGTAATTTTAATAAGAGAATGAGTTACACCGAAAGTTGTAACGCAGTTACTAACTTAGATCAACATAAATTCTTAAAACAATATTATTATTTAATGTCAATTTATTGTAAAAAAATTACTTCAATGCCACTTTTTTCAAAACAAAATAGCTCCTCTTGCAATTGTAAAAACACTTCTAGGTAGGTTTGCACTTTACCGAGATTTTGTTTTTCAACTTAGAAGTTTTCTCCTTTAGTTGGTTTGTCAATTGTGCATCTATTTAGGATAAAATATTGATGTGTAATTTAATTTATGTATCTATTCGATTTTTCTTTAGTCATTTTATTGCACCTTTTGGAGCAATTGCTACTTATTTAAGTTGAATAATAAAGAGTCAATGTTAAGAATTTGGCACGAATTTGGTGATATGGAGTGCTCTAGACTTGTAAATTTGTTAACACAATTATAAAATCTTCAACTGTATATTTTAAAAATAGGATTAGATAGAACAATGTTGATCTTATCTCTAATTCCATCGGAGATTGGTAGAGAGGAAAATGTCATTTCCCCATGCAGATAGGAGTCTCTTGGCCATACTTGGAATGCGCTTAATGAGAAGACTAGGGCTAAGAATATAAGAGGTAAAAATGTGTGAAATTGAAACTGAAATCACCACTGTTGGTTCTTGGGGAATACATGGAGATGATGAAACAGTAGATTCAGTGGAAAAATACAAGTGGGAAGACTATTAGGGGCTAGCACTGACATGCAAAGCCTTAGATTATGGGTTGTGGAGAATTGGAGTGAGCATATTGCAATTTTACCGGAGGTATGCTTCCTTCTTAGGGGTTGGTTGGATTTCAAATTCAAATATGAGAAGGAGGCTTCCAAAATTTTAAACAAATCTTGGAAATGGAAATATGGAGTGATTTTCCTAACGCGTTGGTCGACGTTGTTTGACCCAATAAAGGAAAGAGTGGACAAAAGGGCTCTATGGGTTAACCTGCCAAACCTGTCGTTGGAGATTTGATCTACAAATTTCTTTACTACTACTGGAAATTTTTTAGGTTCTTTTATGGAAACGGATTAGTCCTTTCTAGAAATAGGAGAGTACATGGTGGCATGAATTCTAATGGAATTGGATATTAAAGACGGTCTAGCAAAAAACATGGAAATATTATGGGGATTTAAATCCATTATGCAAGAATTGGACTATGTTGGCATTCAATTTAAATGCAACATTTGTTAAGCCCTAAGTGTTGGGCACAATTGCCCGTATAGTGTGGCACTTTACCACCTATATGGTGGTGTATTATATATTATTGATGTAGGATCGGGTCTATTAGTGGGTCTATTAGTTTTTATTGTACACATTTGTCTCCTATATATAGGAAGGAGATATTTTCATTTGAGTAAGCATTGTATATTGTTTTGTCTTGGGGACTTGTTTTTCATAACATTTGGTATCAGATCTCTTTCCTCCAGACTAGCTTCTACAAAACAAGGCATCATGGCCTTTTCACTACAACGTTTTTTTATACAATGATTCAGAGATCGAGGCTAAAACCCCACTTATAAAATAGGTCGAACTATCTCTGGTCCGAAATTCAGATCTTGATCCATTAAATTTTTGGAGATAATTGTGAAGGAATCTAGGGTTTTTTACTAGTCCAAAACCTAGTCTAAAACAAGTGTTCTAGGTAAAATGGTCATCTGTGAGGCATCTGAGATCCAAATTGAGTGAGATTAGTTGCATCTAAAAGAAGACATACCAGGGTACCAGTAGTAGGAGTTTCAAATGCATAAACAAAATATTGGACATGTGGGGCTTTGGAAATGCCTTAATTTTTCTCAGTTATTCCATGTTTATCCTTCATTTTTCACTACATTACCATTCTATTTGCACTATGTTTATCAAACTCTTGACAAAGTTTACCTCATATCACACTATGTTCACTTAACCATTTGTAAATTGTAATCGATTACCTTTTAATATGTTTCATGATGTTTAAATTTACTTGAATAATAATTGAATTGTTGCATAGTTGTTAAAGATGCTAATATGGAGTCTCGAGTAGTTTTTTTGTACCTCGTCTATAGGTGTGCATGAAAAATATTTGGTCTTCCTGGTCAACCGATGGCACTTCAACTTGGAGTTGCGATTTTCATCAATCCCATGGCAAAGTTCAGTTGGACTACTCATTTTATTAAATGCATAGTAATCCTCATGACACTTCATGTCATGAGGTTCACTACTTAAGAACTGTTCTTATGCTGAAACGCGATCTACGTGGATATTTCTCTATTTTTTATCTATCATTTAGCTGAAGGATAGGAACGAGTCAGAGATCTGAAACAATGGCTATAAAGTTAAATCTTGTATATGTTATGGGGACTAATTACACTTGATTTTTTATTACGTTCAGACTGATAATAGAATTGAATTATGGTTATGGCACAATTTCATTGTGTTGTATGGCTAAATAGTTAGATCATAGATTAAATGTCTGGAAAATTACTCTGAATTTCATTGATGTCTTGAATATTGCGTTTGCATTGAGGAATCTTTAGGCTATCTTCTTTGAGTGATAAGGGCCCATCGCATGAGGTAATATAGTATTCAAATTTTAATTCTGTAGATTACAATTTCGATTCCAGTTATTTCAGATTGTTTAAACAATGATATTCATTTCATTAAAATTTCATAGTTTTGTTTAGCAATTTGTAAGCACATTGTTTAATGGAAAGATAGCTTCAGGATACTTGCAGTTGTTCAGATCTGTGCACCGAAATTCGTTTAAGATTTCATAAGAGTTCATTTTCATTTACGGAATTCAATTCAGTTGTATAGGGTTTGTTTTAGACATATCACGTTTCTTTTAGTTCCGTAGAGTAATGTTAAAACATGTGGAGTTAGTTTAAATTCTGTAGAATTTACTTTGAGTTGCGTAGTTTCATTTTGAATTGAATAGAGTTTAATTGTAAATAGATTTGATAATAGATTCATTCTAGTATAATATAATTTGAAATATGAATCTTTCAAATGGTAAATGGACTTATATTTGTTCGTAGATTTAATTGATTAATCAACAGAAAGATAGATAGAAGAACAATGATTATTTTTCATATTGGTGATTAGATGCTTTAAAGGTTTATGAATTTCGTACGAATAAAATTGGATCGACGTATATAATGGCTATAATACCCTGCACAAATCAAAACCCATCTAAATCGGTTCAAACGATAATGACTAACAAAGTAAGCAGAGATGAAATGAACTTGGTTTTAATTGGATCAATTATAATGCAGGTTACAATAACTAGATCTTAGATAAATCATTGGAATGAACAAATGTAGAATAAATTCTTAGTGAATCAGATAGAAAAGTGGTAACAATTAGTTTAAGATTCATTTTGTAGATCTTTGATCAGAGATTAAATTGCTCTTTTTCTTTTTAATTAGATTTGGACTTTAATAATATTGGTTTTAGAAAATGGCTAACTTTGGTGTTCAGTAATGGTTTCGTACCTGATTCCTGTGTTTGGTACTCGTTTTGTACCAGCAATTGTTCAGGGTAAATTTACATTTTATAGATTTAGATTTTAAATTTGTTTGGTTTAAACGTTCTTTCTTGTTAAAGTTTGGCTTTTTCACTCAATGCATTTTATTAGTTGAGGGTGATTTGGTTTTGATTGCTTTGTCTTAGATTCATTTTATTTAGGCAACCTTAATCTCAGTCGTGTGTGTGTTTTTCTTTTCGAATGTTAGATTAGGCTAGATTAGGCCATGATCATATTATTCTTGCATCTTTAATTTACGATTCTCCGGATGACAAGTTAATATTGTGAATTAATTGACATATAATTTCACCAACATGGCATACCGTACAAGTTTATTCTTCTACATAGGACAAAAATAAGAAGCTTTGGGAGATTTGGAATAACATTTTTTTCCCACATCCAAATTAAGTTAGACCTATGGAATTGGAAAGAGGACACAACAAGGTACCAAAGGAAGACATTTTAGACCCATAGGAATTGAAATTCAGATTTTATTTTAGTTACAAGTCGGCCCTAAAACAGTCTTCCAATTAGGGTTTGAAACATGTGTTCTAGGGAAGTTTTTTATATCTAAGGCATATGAGATCAAAATTAAGTGAGACCTATTGCATCCAAAAGAAGAAGAGTCAGGGTATATTTTGTAAGAGTTTTAGCTGCAGAAACAAAATATTGGACATGTGGCTTACAATATAAGTTTTCTCTTCTGGATAGGCAAGAAATAAGAAGTGTTGGGAGAATGCAATATAGTTTTACTAGAGAATCCAAATTAGTCCAGACCTAGAGCATCAGAAAGGGGATACATCATGACACCACAAGTCAAAGTTGCATACCTAGAGAAGCTAAAGTTTTAAATTTATCTCAGTCCAAGTCATCCATAAAACAATATTCCAATCAAGGTTTGAAGAAGGAAAATATATAGTTCAAGCAGTGGTAGATCACATAAAGCACCATCAAGCAGTCTCCAAATACTAAAGATGTCCAAAAACAGGATGAAACAATAGGTAGATCAACATAACAGACAAAGGAGTTTTAAAGAAGGAAAATCATATGGGAACTTGAACAAATCATTGAAACAAGGACCAAACAACTATGAAATCAAGTTATTACTAAGTACATCATCAATTGGAAGACCTTACCAGCTACATATTCGTCATGGGAAGACGATGCCGTCATACATATGCATCCATAATGACCCAATCGTTGAGGACAATGCTTGTTTGAACGGGAGGGACATGTTAAGCCCTAAATGTTGGGCACAGTTCCCCCTATAGTATGGCACTTTACCCCCTATATGGTGTTGTATTATATATTATTGATGTAGGCTTAGGTCTATTAGTGGTCTATGGGTTGTTATTGTATACCTTTGTCTCCTATATATATGAAGAGATTATTTTCATTTGAGTAAGCATTGTATATTGTTTTGTATTGGGTACATAATGCATTTTGTCAAGAGGTTCCTCCCTCGAATAGGATTGTTATTTATCTATTTTATTCTGATTGTTAAGGCAAGGATTACTCTCTTATTTTTTATTTGTACTATTTTTATGTTATTTCTGGGACTTGCTTGCATAACAACAGATGCCACGAGCATGGACATTTTAGTTTCGGATTGTAAATAGCCTTTTCGTAGGAGAATCTGGAAGGTAAAGGACAAATATGTTATGAATAATAAAGGTCAGCCATCCCCTTTACAAGATGGAGTGCAGATTGATATAAAGGAATATTTAAGAGTTTTCTTCTCTAAGGAATTAAATCTTCAATCCCAGAAGTTTGGAGGTTCTCCAAACCTTAAACAAGATAATTTGAAGATGCATCAGGTGAAAATTATTCTCGACGAAGAAGCAAAAAATTGTGTCTCTAAAATACCTGGTAGAATTACAATTTGATAATAAGGAAGACTCTTTATCAAATATTATTCTACGATTTCTTGAGAAATCTTCGTTATTGGGATCCAAGTTATCTTAAGATAGAGATAATAATACTCTGGGATCACTCTCATTTCTAAAATGTAAGGAGGAGGGTTTTAATTTCAAGGATGGCGCTAGTGAGACTGAAATAACTCCTGAGAAAAACCATCTCCCAGATCCATCTTTGGATAGTGAAGGGAATCATTTTTTGGGCTCCTGTAAGAATGGTTGCGAAGGAGAGTTTCTTATCCTTTTGGGAGGTTTGGGGAAAAATGTGAAAAAATCCAAAGCATGAAAGGGTAGAAAGTATTTTTTCCATCGGGTTCAAGAAAAAATTGTTTTGGACATTAATGATGGTAAACATAGATCCATTCATGAGGTTCTTAGAGCACCAAGAGCCTTAGGAAGATTTCCTTAATGTTTTGTCTTTCTTTAAACTACATAGGCTTAGCTAGCGCCTCCTAGAATCTAGCAATTAGGAAACTAATATATTTTCTTAAGCCATATATCTTATTCCTTTAGGAGATCATTTGTTCGGGATCCAAGGTAGTTGAAAAATTATACCCTTTCTTAAAGGATTGGGAGTTTTCTTTTGTGGATGATTTGGGGAATCAAGAGGTTTGATTACAAGGTGGTGTAGAAGGAAAATGGTATGTTCTAGCTCTTGGGATATCAATTCGGGTCTAGGTGTGAATATTTTCATGTACGACCTTAAAAAAATGTTTTATGTTTTTAAACATATATGGTCCTTACGGGGACATGGTTCCTTTCTGAAATTCCCTTTGTGACAAATCCATTGTCCAAGAAATAATCATATGATTTTTGAATGGGACTTGAACTTTTCTATCAATAATTTAGAAAGTTGGGATCCAAAACCTAGAGTTGATAATCTCTTTGAGTATTTTAGACT
The DNA here is from genome assembly GCA_001517045.1 of Pseudotsuga menziesii. Taxonomy (NCBI): domain Eukaryota; kingdom Viridiplantae; phylum Streptophyta; class Pinopsida; order Pinales; family Pinaceae; genus Pseudotsuga; species Pseudotsuga menziesii. Next base: position 50,943 of record LPNX010881735.1, on the reverse strand, counting down.
TAAATTGGAGGAAAAAGGCTTAATTTATGTAATCCCTAGTAGTTTAAGGGCTTCTTGGACGAACATAAGAACAAGTATTGACATAATAACTAAAAGGTTGGATCACTTCTTAATTTCAGAGACTATTATAGATTATTCGACTCACATCATGCAACATATCAGATAAGGAAGTGAGTCCTGACATTTGACAGTAATATTGGAAATTGAAGGGGAAGAGAAAAAACTTTTGAGTCCCTTTTAATTTAGTTCCCACTCGCTGGAAAATAAGGATTGTGTTAAAATTATTCATACGTCCTAGAAGCCTTATGACAAGGACAATTCAGAGTCTGCTACTATCTAGGTGGAAAAAGATATTCATCGATGGTGACAGAATGGGCTTGTAAGTAGAAAACATTGGAAGAAAATATTTAAATTCTATTGATGGTAGGTTGGATTAAATGGAAGAAGAGGAAGGTTTTGGTTTTCTGAATGATGATATGCATAAGAAGGTGATAGAACTAGTGGGGTGAACAAAAAATATCCTCCTTTACAGAGAAGTAGAATGGAGGAATAAGAGCAGAGAAGTATGGATGTCTATGAGAGTTGAGAATACCATTTTTTTTTCATAAATATATGAATCATAGGAAATGCACTAATAATATCTTGAAGCTTAAAAAGGAACATGGTTCTATAGCCATCAACTTTGAGTATTTAACCATGTATGGTGTGAACCATTTTGGAAAGCTTTATAAGGAAGACAAGATATTAGTGTAATATGATGTCCAGGTTGCCTCCCTTTATCCAAGTTTTGTGAAGGAAGAGGACAACGATGCTCTCTTAGAGGAAGTTCCTCTAGAAGAAACAGAAGAATAAATCCATAGCCTTAAGAAAGATAAAATCCCAATCCCTAATGGGTTTCACATTGAATTTTTCATAGGTGTGAAAGATACAACACAAAAGGATCTACCTAGAGTGATAGAAGATACAGAAAATAAGGATCCATTCTGTGGCCCTTTAATGCTACTTTTGTTTCCTTAATTATGAAGACGCATTCCCCTTAATATTTCTTGTATTTTAGGTTGATTTCATTGTGTAACAACATCTACAATATATTAGAAAATATAATTGAAAGAAGAATTAAGGTAATCCTCTCTATAAATATTTCAAGTGGTCAATTTGCTTTCTACCTGGTAGACAGATCCATGAAGCAGTTGGAGTAGCTGAGGAATGATTACATTCAATAAAACAAAGAATATGAATGTTGTTGTTGTTAAAATTGATTTATCTAAAGATTATGACATAGTAATTTGGGTATATTTGTGCCTAATTATTTCTCAGATAGGGTTTTTCCCGCCTTTCATCAGTTGGATTATGGCTTGTTTATCTTCAGTCTCCTTCTCTGTGCTAATAAAAATGGGAAATATTTCTCGTTCTTCTGTGTTGGAAGAGGTTTAAGACAAGGATGTTTGTTGTCACCTCTACTTTTTTTCCTAGTTGTAGACAAATTAAGTAGGGTTATTCTTCATGCAAAATCAAATGAAATTTTTAAAGGCATATGCATTGGAGGTTTATTGCAATAAACACACCTGTTATTTGTCGATGATGTGTTGATATTCTATGATGGTTCTATAAAGGATGGTGCAAAGTTGGTAGATCTATCAAATATGTTTTTAAAGCCTCGGTTATGTTAGTTAATGTAGGTAAATCCCCTTTTTTAGGAGTGAAAATGAATCATGAAGAGGTACCAATTTATAGAGAAATGTTAGGATTTAAGGAGCAAAGTTTTGATAGGGGTCTGAAGTATATGGGATTCAATTTAAATCCTCTTGACTATGGGATAAAATACTGGACCTGGTTGCTAAAAAATGTGAAAGAAGGATTTTGAACGAGTGTTTGTGATGGTTATTTAAAGGGGGGAGACTAGTTTTAATTCAGTCAATCTTGATAGTTATTCATTTGTATTGGTCTATAGCTTGGATTCCAAAAGGGATCCTAAACAAGATGGAAAAATTATGTATGAGGTTTTTCTAGTTAGGGAGGGCCGAGAGGAAATTATTTAAATGGACTAAATGGAATTGTATTACACTCCCAAAATAATGGGGAGGATGGGGTGTTAAAAACAATCAAGTATTTTCTAAATCCCTACATCTAGAGGCTAATCGAATTTCTTGGTGTAATACACAAAATAATTGTAATTTATTATTACTTGGAATATTTATCTTTTTTATATTTTGTCAATAGAGTCAAAATTAATGTAAATGGATTATTATTATTATGGAATAATTAAAAGACTAAAAGGAAACATAGCTAAAGTAGATGTTAAAAGAGTGTCTGTTGACCTACAAGGTGAAAAGACAAATGGTGAAAGCTGTTGAGTGAGAACTCAAGTGATGCAGGAGTCATATTCCCCTAAATTAGGTCAAGACTCCTTGTGTTGTGTTAAAGAGAAGGAGGCTCATAAATGACCAAGTCCTAAGAAAAATACTGTAAAATAGAATGTCCATCAAGCAAGCAGGAAGTTGGAAAAGAATGGGGAACTGATATGTTGATACAAAGATATGGCACATTGATCATATTTTTTCCTTGTGGTTCAACAAATATGCTCTGGGGTTCTAGAGCAAGTAAGACTTGGATGCTCTAGGAGTTGAATGGGAGGAACGACATCTTCAGTTATGTTTTCTCAATAGCGGTATCATTTTCCCTACTAAATTTCTTAACTGCTTAGTACTGATAATTATATACTAAGTGCAGATTTAAATTTAAATTTGTTTTGGATTGAATTGATACTATGCATCTAACTCTAATCTCTTTATGATTTTAGTATAAGCTGTTATTTTACAGAATGTAGGGAAATCACATATCTCTTCTATATTTGTAAATGCGTTTTAAATTTAGAATTATACTATGCATCTATTCCTAATATTTTTATGTCTTTTCGATAATCTATTCACAGTATAAGATGTCAGTTATTTAAGTTAATTATGTATAGAATGAAGAAGAATGGCATACTTATCTATATTCTAAGTACATCTAGATAAACTAACCATTGTTCAGAAATGTAGGTATATATTATCGAATTTAGTTAACAGATCTAAGTAATTGTAAACCCAACAAATTCTTCTAGGAGCCAAAGGCTTCTACACAAAGTCTATCTCTATATAAGTCATTTCATAAATATTATATGTATATATTTTACTAAATCTAATCTATGTTTGGGTATTGACACCCAGTTTAGTGTAGATCTAGACATGATAATAAATAAAAGAACTAAAAGAAAATATTGCAGACAATCAAGCAATGTATTCATAGATATAGAGAGTAGAGCAGAAAGACTTCATTTTCAAGATAATAAACTAGTTATGAAGATAGAGAATCCACATATATGTGTTTTAAAATCAACATTAACCAAATCTAGCAAACACACTGAGTAAGCTACTTGTTCGACTATTAATCCAACAATAAAGATTTGCAATTGGACAGCTTTCATATACATGATTCAATAACATAATTAACTACAAATGAAAAGTCTTTGTTCTCGGTCATCCATACCCAAGGATAGATCGTGTTGATGAAGAGTTAAAACACAACTGAATCATAATATCTAAGTGTAAATAACAATCATTTAATTGAGATATGAGTTTCCAAAGGATAATCACAACTAAAATCACCGATTGGGTCTTAAAAAATACTTTCAACTGTCAAGAATATTGCAGACGTAATCCAATCCAAGTCATCCATATTTTAAAACTAAAAATGCAAGGTACATTCTCCATCCACACACTTCTACAAATCAAACGCATTTGAGTGTGAAAGGTTGCAAAGTCCACACTGTATACTAATGCACCCAAGTACATACCCATAAGGGATTTTAAAAACAAAACTTATATTCAGATTTTCTTAAGTGGTTGTAAGCCCTAAATTCCATTGGAACTGCGAACCAAAGCCACTTGGAAACCAAATTAACCGTGAACCTCAAGATTCTTACCTTATGATTGTTAATCGACCCAGATGTATAGTCCACAAGCCAGGCCACATCAGTAATTACATGTAGAAAAATAGGTGGTGTTGGTAAAATGCTAATGACCAAGATTAAAATATGAATTCTCCCTATTTAACAAAGGTTGAGGAAATTTCTCATTTCTAGGAGGAGAAGAAGGAGACCTGAGAGGAGGTGACCCTATCGCCGCTCTCGCTAGGACATGCTTATATACCTGCATTCCAAATTTATCTATTGTTAAAATTGTGCATTGTATACGATAACCAGTGTAAAGAAAAAGGAAAATGTTTTTTTTGTAAACTCTTACCTTATCAAGAGAATTATGGGCCATGAGGATGAATCTAGGCTCATTCAAAGCTTCAATAGAAACCTAACTCCATATCCACATAGGATTACAAAGTTATTAAACCCCAAATATTAATTTAATATGAAAAATTGTTATCTGTGCAACCTGAGTGGAACTTACCTTACTAAATCGCATTGAGTTCTAGAATTCAGTTCCTATTGACTTCCTTTTTTCCTCCTCTTCTTGCACCACCACAGAAGACTGTATGTTAAACTTTGTAACTATTATTTAAACCTTTAAAAATCAAAATTTCATAATGTTAATGGAGGAATTTTTCTTCCTTACCCAGTTAAGACTCGGCAGGCTGGAAAGCCTTTGCTAAAACTCAAAGAAGGCAACTAGCTTCCCTTCTTAAACCTCATGATGAATAAAGAAGGCTGAGGTTGTAATGGAAACCACATTTCAATTAATCAAATTGATAAAACTTCCAAGCAAAAATCAGGTATAGACTGAAGCAAAAACCTTCATTAATAGACTGTGAAGAACAAAGGGAAAGACTGGTGCAATGCAACCATGAACCGACTGAGTTCCTTCACAAAAAAATCAAAACAGATGAATTGAATGGAACATAAACCCTCACAACATCATAAAGCCACACTAAACCATACAAGAACTTGTAATGTATATCATGACAAGTGGAGTTAAATATCAGGACCATCAGTCATAATGCATGTGAACAAGCCATGTCATTGAATGTGTCTGTTTGCGCTCTCAACTCACAGCCATGAACAAGGGTTTAAACTTTATTAAAAGCGATTAAATTCCATATTCACTGACATCCCCTTGTACCTCCCCTTTATTTTCTTATAGCAAACCTTATGTTAAAACTATCACTCATGATGTGTAAAGCCTGCGGGATAGGGCCATCAAACCTTAGTCCAAGGTGTATACTTAAAACAAGATTCCAACATAGTTAACATATATTCAATCTCTTAAAATATTATGCAACCACCTTGTTAAACATGTCTTGTGAGGAGTGGGTTTAACAACAAAGGTAAACCATTAAGGGTAACTAGGACTAAGCCTTAGGTTTAGGCTTATTAATCTTACACATTGATCTAGGAACTAAACATCAGTCTCATCAAACATTAATCAACAAATAACTCATGAAATGGTGTAATTGGGCTACGGAATGAGTAGTCGCTCTGTATATTCACACAAAGAATGAAGATGTCTGCAATCTGCTCATCAGTCGGGCAATATTGCAATATGATGGTCCTGTCATGCACTAGCTCCCTGATATATTGCATGTGGATCTCTACATGCTTGGTCCTCTGCCTAGTAACTGGATCTGTGGAAATATTAATAGCACTTTGATTTTCACAAAAGAGGACAGTGTACAAAGTAATACCAATATCAAAATCTGAAAGAATGCCTTGCAACCAAATTTCTTGGATGCAAGCATTCACCGCTCCTCGATACTCGGCCTCTGCTGAAGATAGTGCTATGGCAGCCTTCTTTTTGCTAGACCAGAAAAAGGGGCCACCACGTAACATGAATACATATCCAAAAGTAGACTTTTGATCAATAGAATCACCCACCCAATCGAAATCTGTGTATCCAACCAGCTCTAGCTCAGAGTCTGTAGCATAGTGAATGACGTAGGTCCTGGTTCCCTGAATATACTGGAGGATCCTCTTGGCTACCTTCCAATGAAGATCATGAGGTTACTGCATATATCTTAATACAGCATGCATGGCATAACAGATATCAGGCTGACAATGTTTCAAGTACAACAAGCTACCAATTAGCCGTCAATAGATAGTGCAGTCCATGGGAGGTGTGCTTTTTCCTTCTTCAAGGTTGATCCCTGAAAGGAAAGGGAATGGTGCAGGCCTACAATAAGCCATGTTAAACTTGAATAACAGGTCTGAAATGTATTTGGACTGAGTGACCATAATCCCATCATAATTTTGCTCAATTTCGAGCCCCAAAAATTGTTTTAGGTGCCCCAAATCACTCATTTCAAAGGCATTGTGGAGAGCCGTTTTGATGGCTAAAATGAAGGCAATTGTGCTACCTGTGATCAGTAATTCATAAACATATAAAAAAATGAGAATTAGATGACCATTATACTACTGTAAATACACATTTGGATCTGATCTACACCTTTGAAATTTTTGCGAGAGAAGGAAGGCATCCACCTTGGAATACCACTCTCTCAGGGCCTGTTTTAACCTGTATAGTGACTTCTTTAGCTTGCAAACCAAAGATGGATCAGTGATGTAGCCCTTAGGATGCTTCATGTATATCTCCTCATGAATATCTCCATGTAGAAAGGCTGACTTAACATCCATGTGATGCACTTCCCAGTGCTTGGATGTTGAAATTGCCAAAACAAGGTGGATGGAGTCCATTTTTGCAACCGGTGTAAAGGTCTCATGGTAGACCACACCTTGGACTTGATAGAAGACTTTTTCCACCAGACTTTCCTTATATTTGTAGGTGCTTACATCAGCATCAACCTTGGTCTAAAACACCCACTTGCATTGAACCAATTTCCTTCCCGGAGGAAGAGAAACTAGCTCCCAAGTAGTGTTTTTCTAAAGAGAATTCATCTCTTCATCCATGGCAAATTGCCATCTTGGATCCTTTTAAGAAAGGTAGTAGAATTTTGGATCTAAAATAATAATTAAATAGCAAGTTTTGGACAACAAATTATCAGGACAAGAGAGTGCAATACCTTCTCTTTGGAAATCAGACCGAGTTCTCCTTGGATCATTCGGATTTCCAATGTTATCTCCTGCAGATGAGAGTGTCTGTCGGGCCCATGTTGGAAGATGATTTTGCACTTCAGGTTCTGATTGAGCATCTGATGATTGCTGCACACTGATATTAGAAATAATAGGATCCAAATCAGGGTCATCACCCCCAATTTCATCATCCAGATACTCAATAGAATAGGAAGGAAATTCAGCAGTTTTCTCCTTCACTAGTTCCACCTCCTGAAGAGGCTCATCAAACTTGACACTTCTCTCGATGATGATCTGTTTTGTTTTGATATCTAGCAGCTTGAATCCTTTTGATTCATCAGGATACCCAACGAATAGACATTCTATTCTTTTCGGTTGCAAAGCCCTTCTTTTATCAAGCAGAATCCGGGCCCATGTAGTGGACCCAAACACCCGTAGGTCCGACACATCCGGCTTGTGTCCAAAGTATGCTTCGAAAGGGGTCTTCACTTTCATGGATGAGTGTGGCACCCTATTCTAATTATATGTTGCAGCATGCATGGCCTCAGCCCACAAATTTGCAGCAAGCTTCTTGGATTCCAACACACAGGTGGTCATCTCCTTCAGAGACCGATTCTTCCTTTCCGCTACTTCGTTTTGCCGGGGAGTGTAGGGACTTGAATGTTGGAACTGAATACCACTTTGGGAGCATATGTGTAGCAACTCATTACTGAAATACTCCCCACCATTATCATATCTCAAGATCTTGATCTTAAGCCTAGAGGCATTCTCGATCAAGGCCTTAAGTTCAGAAAATGTTTCACATGCTTCAGACTTCTTTTTGAGAAAGAATACCCATGTGTACCTTGAAAAATCATCAATAAAGGTCAGAATATACCTTGATCCATTCATGGATGTGACAGGCATCAAACCACTGATATCAGAATGTATCAGCCCCAATATGCATGTAGCTCGTTTTGCCTTCCCCCGATAGAACTTGTGCTTAGGGTGTTTTCCAATCACATAGCCCTTGCAATTTACGGTCGTTGCCTTGATGACTGAAAAGCCTTCAACTATGGAGTTTTTCTGTAATTTATGCAAATATTTGAAATTAATATGGCCAAACCTTTCATGCCACAGCCTACTAACCTCATTTCCATGAGTTAACAGAGCGGTGGGATTTGCATCCGGGACAAAGTGGGAGAACTCATAGGCTCGTGCATGATGGTTTGCAAGACCTTTAACAATGATTTTCCTGGATGCAAGCTCCATTATCTCAACATCTTTTGGGCTGAAAGAAACTCTCTTAGGCACTCCAGTATGTGTCATCTGATAGACACTAAGGATATTTGATTCCAGAGACGGTACATACAAAACATTTGAAAAAAAAACCATTTTCAAGATCAACAGTACCTTGTCATTATGAAATGATGGTGGAGTCATCTCCCATGTGCATGGGGATGGATTTTCCGGTCTCCAAGGATGAAAAGGAATCTCTTTCAGCCATCATGTGGTTCAAAGCTCCAGAATCAATCAATAGTGCTTTGGACTTCGAAGTGCTTGCCATGAGGGCATGACCTTTTTCATGCTGTGGTTCCCAATCTTGCTAATCTCTCCTCTGAAAGCTTTCCGAAATATTGATGTGATTTCTCTCAAGGAGAGAGGTAGCTTCATCAAGCTTCTTCTTCATGCAAGCATGTTTAGGGTGGAAGCCCTTCCCGCAATATGAACACTTGACTTTTTCCTTGCCATGTTTCCCTTTTCCTTTGTTCTTCCTTAAGCCAGAAGACTCATCATGCTGCTGATTTTCAACTCTAGGCTTAGGAGCATCAAATTTAGTTTTTGGGTTCTTCTGCTGCTTACCTTTACCCTTCATATCTTTGGGCCCTGATACATGGAGGGCTTGATCACGGGAAGATCTGATGATCCCCATCTGGACAAGCTTGTCATGTTCACTTGTTAGGGACTCAATGAAGGCATTAAGTGTAGGCATCTTCCATCCAGGGGTTGTGAGATTCCCCGCACGGAATGTAGAAACAAAAACTGAATAATCAGCCCCAAGTTTGGAGAGTATGGCGAGGATGGGGTGATCATCCACCTTCTCCACTTTGCATTGCTTCAATAGTAAAACAGTGTGTTTTAACCTCGTGAAAAAGTCATTCAGAGTCTCGAAATTGGAGGGCTGGAGAGACATTAATTCATTTTTGAGCTGGTAAACTCTCAAGTCATCTTGCTTTCCATATAGAGTTTCCAATTTGTCCCATATTTATTTTGGAGCCTTCAATCCCGCAAGATGGAAAAGAAGATCCTGAGAAATAGAGAGCCACAAGAAATCAAAGTCTTCATCTTTCTTGTTCAAGAATCTTGATTTTTATATGGCTGAACTAGGCTCATCCTCAGTGTCCATGGTGACTCTATAGAGTCCTCTGGAGCACAGTTGAATCTCCATGTCACCTTTCCATGAGTGGAAATTGTATGGAGTCAAAATATCTACTAAGGAGGCCATCTGGATCTACTGGAGTGAATGCTTCACCTGTACAAAACCTGAAAATCACAACAGAAAGAGCAATGTAAGGTCGAACAACCTGCACATTTTAGTTTTTCATCACACACAGCATAGTCAATCAAGCAATCTTGATCAACAAGTTCTTTACTTGGGGTATTAAGTGGTAAGCCTTGGCTTCTGGTGCAATGCTGGATTTTTGAGCTATTGCTCAATTTTCATGTAGAAATCTGTCAAAAAGCTTGTTTTTGAGAGATAGATCTTCGTCCCGTCGTGAGATCTAATACCATATTAATTTTGCACATTGATCTAGGGACTAAACATCAGTCTCATCAAAGATTAATCAACAAATAACTCATGAAATAGTGTAATTGGGCTACAGAATGAGTAGTCGCTCTGTATATTCACACAAAGAATGAGAAATTACATTACAATGTCATGCTACAACCATGAATGAGAAGCAATTTGAATTCCTAAGGAGGTCATTCGAATTGAATGAGTGAGTCTAGCTTAACTAAATGTAAGCCATAGTCAACACTCAAGTTAACCACTGATCAAAACCCTAATTGACTCCACTGAGCCCTAACTGAAGTCGGAGTGCAATAAATGACTGAGTCTCAACTGAAAGAGATCAGACACATGTCATAGCAAGACAACCATCAAGTGCTAGCGCTTCAATGACTCCAATGAACCCCGATGAGGTTAACTGAAGTGGAACTGAACATCAGAAGTGGTTGGAGGCGCCTCTGTTGACTCCAGTTCATTAATTAATCATTAAATAATCAATTTAATGAGAGGAGGCACCTTCACTGCCCTGTTTAACTGATTGTAACCATTAGTCAACAACAAAGTGCATTAATGACACTCAGATCACCCTTGGAGTGCTCCAGTTAGCCTCCCTAAATGTAGGAGAAGGCTAAGTTAGCCTCCTTGACTGAAGGTAGGCGTGGGTGTGACTGGATGATGTCATTTAATGCTCCACTAATGTTAATTAATGTCAATAATACTTAGGATAGTGGTTTGACTAGGCCAATTTGACCAAAATGAGTGTGTATGGTGGTAAATGTCTCCAACATAGGTCCTAAAAAACCAAATATTAATAATAATCTCAAAGGACTAAGAACGCCACTTTGGCGAGACTGCAACCCATTCATCGCTACTTGAGGGAAACACCAATGGAGGACATAACATGTCATACAAATGTTAAACAAATAAATTTAAACTCACATGCATAAATTATATATGATGACGCATATGAATTTGTTCTCACTGAAAAAGTCATGTGGTGACATAATCGAATTAATAATTGATACAACAATATTTTTTTATTGAGGATTTGATGGGTTTGTGACAAAATGGTATCAAATCATGGTTACAACACTTGTCCTAAATGATCCCAACACTCAAACTGATAAAAATAGAAAACTGACTTTATTTGTTATGGTTTGACTCTCTTGCAAACATGAAGAGAAGAATAACCTTTTTTTTTGTAGGAATCATGGTAGATGTGGGAATTTCTACTAAAGAGGAATCACATCCTAAGAATCCAATAAACAATGAAGAATGTAACATAAGAGATGGTGAAATATGAGTAAATCTAAATGAAAGTAGGAAGGATAATCCATCTAAACTACAACAAATAGTAAAGGAATTAATGGCATAATTAAAAAGGAGGTAACGAACGTATATTGAAAGCACATGAAGAGTTAAATAATATTATGTTGTCTAAATTCCATAATAAGGAAAAAGAGAAAGATAAAGAACTTGAACTTAACATGGAAATAAATACACCTTACAAACGTAAGGTAATAAAAATGGAATTTTATAAATATGAGATTGAATCTTCAATCGAAGAATCAATAAAACATAATACCAAAAAACATAAAGACTCTAGTGAAAGTAGTGATAGTAACCAGAAGAAAAATAAAATAAAAATTGTATGAAGAAATTTTCGGTGAATTCAAAAATATCAAACCTCCTATGTTTAACAGAGAGATAGAAAAAGGAGAAGAAGTAGAAGCTTGGTTATCTGGAATGAAAAAGTATTTCTAGATTTATAACTACTCTGACGAATTGAAAGCAAAAATGACAATCTATAACTTAACATGAAAAAGTTGATATCTGGTGACAAGACATAAAAAAAAAGGGTTTAAAAGAACGTTATGTAACGTGGAAAACCTTTGAAAATTATTTTAAATGAAAATATTTATCAGAACAGTATTACGAAGAAAAAGCTAAAGAGTTTTACAAATTAATATTAGGTTCCATGACTATGAAAGAACTTTGTAGTAAATTTTTAAGTTTACTTCATTATGTGCCTTATATAATTGACGAGAAACCAAAAATATAGTGTTTCCTCAGTTGTTTACCTATTATGTTCAAAGAGAGAATCAATTATGATAATCCAAAAACTCTGGAAGAGGCAATGATAAAAGAAAACTTCTGCTATGATAAAAATAAGAACAAACGGGAAAACATACAAAACTGGAAAAATAAAAGATGGGATAACTTTGAACTGAAAAAGAAAGGAACCAAGTTCTATATGAACACTCGGAATAACTATCGAGGATACCAAGGGAATAATTATAAAAAAATTAAACCACTGAATCCTGCAGCAAAAAAAGAAAGGGAAACACCCACTGCCTTTAATAAAAATATTGCACAAAGGGAACCATTAAAATGTTGGGAATGTGGTGAACCACATTACTTTAAAGATTTCCCCATAAGAAATCAATATTGTAATAATGTCCACTCAATTCAAGAATCTACCACAGTGGTGGATATAGCAAGAAGCGTGCCCAAAATCAGTGCATCATTGGAGAATTGATAGGAAAATCATCAAACATCTATGGTCGAAATCGAAGGTATGATAAAAGACAAACCCATTTCTATACTAATTCATCCAAGTGCAAGTCTAAGTTATGTATCACCTAGAATTATAGAATTATATAAATTATAGCAAGAAAAGGTTGAAAAATCTTCGTTAGTACAACTTGCTACAGGCAGAAAACAGAAGGTCACTAGTTTCATGAAAATTTGTAATTTTTTTACGAATGACTTAAAAACACATGTTGATTTAAATATATTACCTTTAGGGTCTTAAGATTTGCTGATATGAATGAAATGGTTAGAGAAACATAGATTTATATTAAACTGCTATGATAAAACATTTTCATGCTTGGATAATAAAGGCAATACCATTATTGTAAAAGGAATTCCCAGGAAGGTTACCATAAGAGAAATATCTGCCTTACAAATGAACAGGTCTGTAAGTAAAGGATGAAAATATTTTGCAGTTTACGTAATGGAAGACGAAGAAAAAAATAAACTTAAAATAGAAGATATACCAATTTTAAAGACATATTTCCGGAAGAAATTCTCGGACTACCTCCGAAGAGGGATGTAGGATTTATGATCGATTTGGTACCTGGGGTGGTACCAGCATCAAAGGCTCCTTATTGGATGAGTATAGTATAGATTATTGAATTAAAATCACAAATACAAGACTAATCAATAAAAAGTACATTCGACCTAGTGTTTCCCCTTGGGGAGCACCAGTTTTATTTGTAAAGAAAAAGGACGGCACTCTAATACTGTGTATAGATTATCAATAGTTAAATAAAATGACAATTAAAAATCGATATCCTTTTCCTCGAATTGACAATCTTTGATGTGTTTAATGAATAGTGTATTAAGCAATAATTAGATAAGTTTGTAGTCGTCTTTATCGACGACATATTAATCTACTCTAAAAATAAACAAGAGCATGAAGAACACTTGAAAATAACTTTAGCAAGTGCAGCTTCTTTAAAGACATAATTCAATACCTAAGACACGTGGTGTCTAACGATGGGATTTCATTCGATCACAATAAGATTAAGGATATCACTTAATGACTTGTTCCAAAGAATGCAACTGATATAAGATCATTCATGCGGATTACTGTCTACTATCGGAAATCCATGAAGGATTTTCTAAGATAGCATACCCGATAACTTCATTACAAAAGAAAGGAAAGAAATTTGAGTGGAGTGAAAAATGTACTGAGAGTTTTAATAAATTAAAACACTTGTTAACCACTGCCCCTATTTTAAAATTTGTTAATCCTTTTAAAGATTTTGTGGTATGTAGAGACGCATGTAAAGAAGGTCTAGGCAGAGTACTAATTCAAGAAAACTATGTCGTAGCTTATGAGTCTAGGAAGTTAAAAGAACATGAGAAGAATTATGCTACTCGTGACCTAGAACTAGTTGCTATCATAAGGGGAAAAGAAAAATGGCAAAAGTCATTGAGTAAGAACTCAAGTGATGCAGGAGGCATTTTACCCAAAATCATTTCAAGGCTCCTTGTGGAGTGCTAAAGAGCAGGAGGCTCATAAATGACCAAGTCCTAAGCGAAATACTATAAAATATTATGTCCATCAAGCAAGCATGAGGCTAGCAATGGATGGGGAATTGATCTGTTGATGCAAATAGATGGTGCATTGATTGAATTTTGTCCACGTGGTTCAACAAACATGCTCGATGGTTCTAGAGTAAGTAAGACTTGGCTCATGTAGGAGTTGGTTGGGAGGAATGACAGCTTCAGTTCTTCTTTCTCGTCAGTGATGTCAGGTTCACTACTAAATTTCTTAATTGTTTAGTACTGATAATTATAAACTGAGCGTAGATTTAAATTTTAATGTGTTTTGAATTGAATTGATACTATGCATCTAACCCTAATATATTTACGATTTTAGTATAAGTTGTTATTTTACAAAATGTGGGGAAATCACTGATCTCTTCTATATTTGTAAATGCATTTTAAATTTAGAATTATGTTATGCATCTATTCCTAATATTTTTATGACTTTTCAATAATCTATTCAGAGTATAAATTGTCAGTTGTTTAAGTTAAATATGTATAGAATGAAGAATATTCCCAGACTCATCTATATTCTAAGTACATCTAGATAGCCTGCAATTGTTTATAAATGTAGGTACACATTATTGAATTTAGTAAACAAATCTAAGTAATTGTAAAACCAACAAATTCTTCTCAGAGACAAAGGCTTCTACATAGAGTCTATCTCTGTATAAGTCATTTCATAAACATTATACATATATATTTTAGTATATCTAATCTTTGTTTAGGTATTCCCACCTAGTTTAGGGTATATCTAGATGTGCTAATAAATAAAAGAACTAAAAGAAAAGATTGCAGACAACCAATAAAACTATTCATAGATACATAGAGTAGAGATGAAAGGCTTCATTTTCAATATAATACACTAGTTATGAATATAGTGAATCCATAGATCTGTGTTTAAAATAAAAAATAACCAAATCCAGCAAACACGCAGAGTAAGTTACTTATTCGACTATTAAGAAGACAATAAAGATTTACAATTGGACAAATTTCATCTACAAGATGCAATAACATAATTAATTACAAATGAATACTCTATGTTCTCGGGAATCCATACCCAAGGATAGATCGTGTTGATAAAGAGTTATTAAATCCACAACTGAATCATAATATCGAAGTGTAAATAACAAGCATTTAATTGAGATTTGAGTTTCCAAAGGATAATCACAACCAAAATCATAGATCGGATCTTAACAAATATTAATTTGGTCACAACAATCTTGAGACAAACCACAGACTCACAAGAGATTCAAGACAATTTAGGCATGAAATGACATAACGGTACTACAATAGGAGGTTTCAGCTCTGTGTAATCAATAATGGAATGAAAATCAATGATACAATGTCATGCAAAACTTGCATGAATGGAGACAATTCAAATTCACTAGAGGTCATTCAAATTGAATGGATGGGTGTAGCTTAACTGCTTGTTAGATACTGTTCATGTTTCTCATACCGTTCCCATGTCTAGTAACATAGTTTCCATGGGTAGATCCTAAGAGATTTTCTTTTCAGAAACAAGTCCGTCTTGTTTTGGTATTTTAGGAAATATTTTCTGCATTTATTTATGGCACACCAGTTAACCACTAATCTAGCCATGATTGACTCTAACTGAGTCCTAACTGAATCGAAGTGCAATAAATGATTAAGTCTAACTGAATGTAACTCAAGTACATGTCACTGCATGTCAATCAGTAGGTGGTAGCACATCACTAACTCTAGTTAGCTCCGATGAAGTGAACTGAACTGAAATTGGTCATCAGAAGTTGTTGGAGGTGTGTTAACTCACTCCAGTTCACCCAAATTAGCTAAAAATAGACAATGGCATGAGGGAGGTGCCTGTACAACTTAGCTTAACTTATTGTTAGGTGAAACAACATTGAATTAACTATTTGGTGCACTTATGACACTTAGATCACCCCAGAATTGCTACTTGATTGAAGGAGGAAGCCTAGTTAGCCTCCTTGATTAAAGAAGGATTAGTTGGCCTCCTTGATTGAAGGAGGGTGTGGGTGTGCTCATGCTGATGTTATGGTCTGCTGATGATGAAGCCAATTGAGTCGATAAACTTAGGATAGTGGTTAATTAGGCCAAAATTAACCAAAATAGGTGTGTGGGTTGGATAATGACGCCAACACCCCCCCTTAAGCTATACTCAGGAGGTGTAAAATAAAATGCATGAAATTCTAGGGCCTAGGAAATAAAGGCCATAGGTCACCTTGTACAATAAAGTAACTCTAAAATGCTCAAATAAAATGCTAAGTGAGGAAAGAGGGAAAACCCAATGGGAAAAAACCCCCCTCAAGCTGAGCACTGAAGAAGTAACTGATCACCCTGATGAACTCACCCCCAACAATGAATGGAGGTAAGTGAACTTTTTATCAGTAAAGTTCTTGTTAAAGATATTTTCAATCTGCTCATGTGTAGGGCAATATTGCAGAACTATGGTCCTGTCATGCACCAACTCCCTAATGTAGTGCATGTGTATCTCAACATGTTTGGTCCTCTTCCTGGTAACTGAATCAGTGGAGATATTGATAGAACTTTGATTGTCACAAAATTAGAATTTGGAAAAAGCACTACCAATCTCAAACTGTGAAATAATGCCTTGCAACCAAACAACTTGGATGCAAGCATTCACTACTCCCCTGTACTTGGCCTCTGCTGAAGACAATGCAATGGGAAACTGATTTTTCTAGACCAGAAAATGGGGCCACCACCAAACATCAATACATACCTGGAAGTGGAATTCAGATCTATGCAATCCCCTGCCCAATCTGAATCTGTATAACCAACCAACTCTAGCTCAGAATTTGCAGCACAGTGAATGTCGTAGGATCTTGTGCCCTGAATGTACTGAAGGATCCTCTTGGCTGGCTTTCAATGGAGCTCATGAGGCTGATGCATGTATCTTGATATGGCATTCATGGCATGGCAAATATCAAGCTATTAATCTATCAAGTATAGCAAGCTACCGATCATCTCGCGGTAAATAGTGCAATCCATGGGTGTAGTGGATTTTTCTGCTTCAAGGTTGGTCCCTGAGAGGAAATGAAATGGTGCAGCCTTACTATAAGCCCTGTTAAACTTAATTAACAGGTCTACAATATATTTTTACTGATCTACCATTATCCCATCAAAATCTTGTGAGATTTTAAGCCCTAGAAATTAATTCAAGAGTCCCAAATCGCTCATCTCAAATGCATCATGAAGAGCATTTTTTATGAAATCAATCGAAGCAAGTGTGATTCATGTTATCAAAATATCATCAACATATAAGAATATGATAAGAATATTACCATCATACTACTACAAATATACATTAGGATCATATTTGCATCTATGAAATTTTTGTGAAAGAAGAAAGGCATCCATCTTGGCATACCATGAGCTTGGGGCTTGTTTCAACCCATATAATGACTTATGTAACTTACATACCAAAGAAATATTTGATGTATAACCCTTAGGTTGATTCATGTATATTTCCTCATTCAGGTCTCCATGAAGAAAAGCACTCATGACATCCATGTGATGCACCTCCTAGTGCTTGGATGTCGCAATGGCCAAAACTAACCTGATGGAGTCCATCCTTGCCACTAGTACAAAGGTCTCATGATAGTCCACTCGGACCTTGGAGAACCCTTTTGAAACCAGCCTTTTTTTGTACTTGCATTTTTTTCCATCAGCACCAACCTTTGTTTGAACCACCCACTTGCATTGAACTAACTTCCTTCCAGGTGGAAGAGAAACTAGCTCCCAAGTAACATTTTTCCGAAGAGAATTAAACCCTTTGTCTGTAGCAACTTGTCATCTCAGATATTTCTGAGCATGGTAGTAGGACTTAGTATCTGACCCAATCATTAAATAACAGGTCTCGGATAGTAATGAATCATGACAAGAGAGGGAAATACCTGCTCTTTGAGAATCAGACCGGATTCTTCTTGGATCAGCAGGATT
Source organism: Pseudotsuga menziesii (assembly GCA_001517045.1). Lineage (NCBI taxonomy): Eukaryota > Viridiplantae > Streptophyta > Pinopsida > Pinales > Pinaceae > Pseudotsuga > Pseudotsuga menziesii. The sequence continues at coordinate 33,082 of LPNX010881735.1, read as the reverse complement.
TCCAATGTTTTGCTCGACGGAGGAGAGTGTCTTTTTGGCCCAAGTTGGGAGATGATCTAGCATCTCAGAATATGATTCTAAACCTGATATATTTTGATCACTAATATCAGATATCAGATCTACAAAATCAGATCCTTCACTCCCACTTTCATCACCCAAATGATCAGCAGAACAAGAGGGAATTTCAACAGAATTTTCTTCAACTAGTTCTACCTCTTGGAGAGGCTCTTCAAAACGGACACTTCTTTCAATGAAAATTTATTTGCTTCTAATATTCAGAATCTTGAGTCCCTTATATTCTTTTGTATTTCCAATCAACAAACATTCAATACTTTTCGGTTGCAAAGCTTTCCTCTTGTCATGTGGAATTTGAGCCCATGTAGTGGACCCAAAAACCTTGAAATTTGACACATCTAGCTTGTGTCCAAAATAGGCTTCGAAAGGAGTCTTGCCTTTCATGAAAGAATGTGGTACTATTTTCTGAATGTGTGTAGCAACATTCTGAATGTGTGTAGGAACATTCATGGCCTCAGCCCATAAATTTGCAGCCAAACTTTTGGCTTCCAACATGCAGGTGGTCATCTCTTTGAGGGCCCGATTTTTTCTTTCCGCTACACCGTTATTCTGGGGAGTGTAGGGAATGGAGTGTTGGATATTGATCCCACTATCTAAAAATATTTGCAGAAATTCAGAACTGATATATTCCCCTCCATTATCATATTTGAAATATTTAATCTTTCTCCCAGAGGCATTCTCAACCAATGCTTTAAACTTAATGAATATCTCCAAAACTTCACATTTCTTGTTTAGGAAGAAAACCCAAGTCTATCTAGAAAAATCATCGATGAAGGTGAGTACATATCGGCATCCATTCATGGATGTCATGGGAATAGGTCCACTGATGTCAGAGTGGATCAAACCCAAGATACTTGATGCATGACTTTCCTTTCCCCAATCAAACTTGTGCTCAGGGTGTTTGCCGACAATACAACCTTTGCAAATTCTGCTAAAATTTTTGATGGCTGGGAGGCTTTCAACCATGGAATTTTTATGAATTTGTTTCAAGTACTTGAATTTCAAATGACCAAATCTCTCATTCCATAGTCTACTGGCGTAATTTCAATGAGTCATAAGAGCGGTGGGCTTTGCATCCACCACAAAACAGAAAAACTAATAGGCCTTAGCATGAGGTTTGCTAAGCTTGTTGCAACAAGTTTCTTGGATGCAATTTGAGTGATTTATACATCATTGGGGCTGAAAGTGACTCGCTTGGGAACTTTGGTATGAGTCATTTTATATACACTCAAAAGGTTGGAGGCCAAGGAGGGTACATACAGAACATCAAAAATACAGCCATGTTCAATATTTACAGTACCTTTTCCTTTCAAAATGATGGTAGAATCATCTCCGATGTGGATGGGAATGCTTTTGTCGGTGTCCAGGGATGAGAAGGAATCTCTGCTTTCCATCATGTGATTCGAATATATAGAGTCTATGAGGAGATATTTAGGATTCGAGGTGCTTTCCATGAGAGCATGTCCTCTTTCTTACTGGGTATCTCGATCTTGATTATCTCTCTTCCGAACACTATCCAAAAGATTGATATTGTTTCTCTCAAGCAGAGAAGTCGTGTCATCAAGATTCTTCTTCATGCAGGCATGTTCAGGGTGGAATCCCTTCCCGCAATATGAAAACTTGACTTTCTCTTTGCCTTAGTTTCCTTTGTTCTTGTGTTTCTTTGAGCCGAAAGACTCTTCTTGATGCTGGTTCTTTTCTTTAGGATTTGGAGCATCAAATTTAGCCTTTTTATTCTTCTGCTTCCCTTTACCCTTTGAATCTTTTATCCCTAAAGCAAACAAAGCTTGATCTTTTGAGGATATGATGATCCCCATCTGTACAAGCTTGTCATGCTCGTTTGTGAGGGACTTGATGAAGGCATCAAGAGAAGAAATTTTCCAATTTGGGGTTGTTAGCTTCCCAATATGAAATGTTGAAACAAAGACTGAATAATCTGGACCAAGTTTTGAGAGGATAGCTAGGATGAGTTGATCATCATCCTTCTCAACCTTCCAATACTTTAATTGGAGCACCAAATTATTTGATTTTGTGAAAAAATCATTCATAGTTTCGTAGCTTCTTGGATTCAGGGAAATCAACTCATTCTCAAGCTCATAGATCCATAGATCATCTTGTTTATCAAACAAGGAAGTGAGATGATCCCAAATCTCCTTCGGAGTCTTCAATCTTGAGATGCGAAAAATAAGATCATTGGAGATAAACAAACACAGGAAACCATAAGCTTCATCCCGCTTATTCCACTATTTTATCTTCTCGACAGCAGCATTCGGCTTTGTTTCTGTGTCCATTGTGACTCTGTAGAGCCCTTTTGAATGGAGCTTAATCTCCATATCCTCCTTCCATTGGTGGTAATTGAAAGAGGTAAGAGCATCCAAAGAAGAAGCAATGGAGTTGTTGTAGCGAATGCAGTGAAGAACCTCTAAAACCCACATTCAACACAAAAAGGGAACCGTAAGGTCAAACAGCCTACATATTTTAGGTTTTCATCACACCCAGCTTGATCAAAAATTCCTTTGCTTGTGGATTTATGTTGTAAACCTTCGGCTTTTGGTGCAGTGCTGGAATTTTTTAGCTTTTTGCTCAATTTTGCATGCTAGATCCGAAAAAAATCATGTTTCCTTGAATAAAGAGCTTTGTCTCACTGTGGCTCTGATACCATATTAATTCTGTCACAGCAATCTTGAGACAAAGCACAGACTCATAAGAGATTCAAGACAATTTAGGCATGAAATGACATAACGGTACTACAATAGGAGGTTGCATCTATGTATAATCAATAATGGACTGAAAATCAATAATACAATGTCATGCAAAACTTGCATGAATGGAGACAATTCGAATTAACTAGAGGTCATTCGAATTGAATGGATGGGTGTAGCTTAACTATTTGTTAGCCACACTAAACACACCAATTAACCACTAATCTAGCCATGATTAACTCCAATTGAGTCCTAACTGAATCAGAGTGCAATAAATGACTGCGTCTAACTGAATGTAACTCATGTACATGTCAATCAGTAGGTGGTAGCACATCATTAATTCTAGTTAGCTCCGTTGAAGTGAACTGAACTGAGACTGGTCATTAGAAGCTGTTGGAGGTGCATTAAATCACTCCATTTCAGCCAAATTAGCCCAAAATAGACATAGAGGTGAGGGAGGAGCCTTTACAACTCATCTTAACTAATTCTTAGGTGAGACAAAATTCATTTAACTATTCTATGCACTTATGACACTCAGATCACTCTAGAATTACTCTCGGATTGAAGAAGGAAGCCTTGTTAGCCTCCCTAATTGAAGGAGAGGGCTTAGTTGGCCCCCCTGATTGAAGGAGGGTGTGGGTGTGCTCATGTTGATGTCATGGTGTGATGATGATGATGCCAATTGAGTCAATAAACTTAGGATAGTGGTTAATTAGGCCAAAATTGACCAAAATAGGTGTGTGGGTTGGATAATGACTCCAATAACAAAGACTTCCAACTATCAAGAATATCGAGGTCGTAAGCCATTCTAAGGCATCCATATTTTAAAACTAAAATCGTAATGTACAGTCTCCATCAAAACACTTTTGAAAATCAAATGCATTTGAATGTGAGAGGATGAGAAGCCCACACTGTATCCTAATGCATCCAAGTACATACCCATAAGGGTTTTTAAAAATAAAACTTATCTTCATATTTCTTAAGCGTTCATAAGTCTTAATTTCCATTGGAAATGCAAACCAAAGCCATTGGGAAACGAGATTAACCCTGAATCTCAAGAGTCTCACCTTATGATTGTTGAGCGACCTAGATGTACAGTCCACAATCCCAGCCGCACCAATAATTACATGCCGCAAAAATAGATATTATTAGTATAGTACTAATTACCAAGATTAAAATATGCATTATCCCCATTTAACATAGGTTGTTGAAATTTCTCACCTATGGGAAGAGAAGAAGGACATTTGAGAGGAGGTGGGGCCTGTCGACTCTGCCACTAGCTAGGATTACAGACCTGCATTCCACATTTACCTATTGTTAAAATTGTGCATTGTATATGATAACTAGTGTAAGGAAAAAGGAAAACGTCTGTTTTGTAAACTCTTACCTTACCAAGATAATTGTGGGCCATGAGGATGTAGTTAGGCTCATACAAAGCTTCAATAGCAACCTAACTCCATTTGCACATAGGATTACAAACTTATTAAACCCCAATTCTTAATTTAATGAGTAAAATTCTTATCTCTGCAACCATAGAGGAACTTACCTTACTAAATCATGTTGAGGGTCAGGGGTCGGTTCCTCCTGGCTTCCTTTTTTCCTCCTCTTCTTATACCACCATAGAATATTGTATTTTAAACTCTGTAAATACTATGTAAACCTTTAAAAATCAAAATTTCAGAATGTTAATGGAGATTTTTTTCTTCCTTACCTGGTTAAGACTCGAAAGGCTACAAAGCCTCTGCTAAAACTCAAATAAGGTGATTGGCTTCCCTTCTTAAACCTCATGACAAATAAAGAAGGTTGAGGATGTAATGGTGGCCAAATTTCCATTAATCAAACTGATAAACCTTCCAATGAAACCTCAGGTATAGACCAAAGAAAAAACCTACATTAACAGACTGTGAAAAACAAAGGGAAATAGTGGTGCAGCACATCCATGGAGTGGCCGAGTTCTTTCATAGAAAAATAAAAATAGATAAATTGAATGCAGCATAAACCCTCATGACATCATAAAGCCACACTAAACCCTACGAGAACCCGTAATCTAGATCATGACAAGTCGAGGGTAAATATCAACCATCGGCCATAATGCTTGTGAACAATCCATGTCATTGAATGCACCATGTTGCGTGTTGACACACTTCAGTCGACAAGGGTTCATGCACTGTAAACACCCTTCGACGCAATATCCCTAAACACCGTATGGGTAGCTTTTACCTTATCCAGCAACACCTGCGAAGCAGATGTAGTCTCACCCAAGATGTTTGAGGGAGGGCCGCAGGAACCGTGTTTCCGCAGAAGGGAAGATGACTTGTGCACTTAGTCTCTCTCTGTCACAATATGACTCAGAGATCTAGGAGGGGTTTTACTTCATTATCTATCAAACCTAATTACGCTCATTCACATCAGATATGGTTTTACATTATTTCGTTATTTAGAAAATAGGTCAACATGTAAGAATTCATTCACCATCCAAAGAATTTGCACCATTCAGTTAAGCAAAAAAAATTGAAAACATCTAGAGATCGGATTAGTAAATCACAACATCCTAACCATATATATCACATTAAATCATAAGATTCAAAGAAAAATCACATATCACAGCACAAGTACAAACAACATAGAGTTTTCAGCAACCCTCTCATCATGTTATATTCATAGGTCAACATACATCTCCAAAACACATCCTTTGGTCAACAACCTCAAAGCAAAACCCAGATTACAAAACAGTTCACAAGACGCAGACAGATGAGATCCAACACAATTTAATTTCTGAGATGATCTAAGATAAGATAATATCTCACTGCATTCTTAACTCTATTTATAGGCTTGTTTCTTTTACAAAAAGGCATGAATTGACTCTCTAACTAACTTGGACCAAAATTACAATTAGTGCGACCAAGCCGACCACTTATCGATATCTTCCTTTTGCGCCAATGGACTTGTGTCCTATCAACATCTTTCTTCATGTTTCTCATTGCACACTTGAACCCCTTGTCAACAACCCCCCAACACAAAATTTGTGGCTCCTTCTCGAGCCATGTCAACTGGACATCGTATGTTTGCTTAACTTGGCCTTGAAGTCATCATATTCCTTATTGACCAGCTTGACGGCTTCCTTAGTCTGTCCACTGAGTGTTGTGAAATATTCCATGTCCTGATATGTCGGATGCTCTGCAATCTTCGTTGTCATTTGGGTACGGTCGTATTGGGTGTTTGCAAGTGTATATAGCCTTAAGTGCCAACTGCTCGCTGAGTTCCTAGAACTCATCTAACAAACATGAAGAGTAAGTTACTTATTCGACTATTAAACCAACAATAAAGATTTACAATTGGATAGCTTTCATATACATGATTCAATAACATAATTAACTACAAATGAAAAGTCTTTGTTCTCGAGCATCCATACCCAAGGATAGATCGTGTTGATAAAGAGTTAAACCACAACCGAATCGTAATATCTAAGTGTAAATAACAATCATTTAATTGAGATAGGAGTTTCCAAAAGATAATCACAACCAAAATCACCGATCGGGTCTTAAAAAATACTTCCAACTGTCAAGAATATTGCGGACGTAATCCAATCCAAGTCATCCATATTTTAAAACTAAAAACGCAAGGTACATTCTCCATCCACACACTTCTACAAATCAAACGCATTTGAGTGTGAGAGGCTGCCAAACCCACAATGTACACTAATGCACCCAAGTACATACCCATAAGGGATTTTAAAAACAAAACTTATATTCAGATTTTCTTAAGTGGCTGTAAGCCCTAAATTCCATTGGAGCTGCGAACAAAAGCCACTTGGAAACCAACTTAACCGTGAACCTCAAGATTCTTACCTTATGATTGTTAACGGACCCGGATGTACAGTCCACAAGCCAAGCCAAATCAGTAATTACATGTAGAAAACTAGGTGGCGTTAGTACAATGCTAATGACCAAGATTAAAATATGAATTCTCCCTATTTAACAAAGGTTGAGGAAATTTCTCATTTCTAGGAGGAGAAGAAGGATACCTGAGAGGAGGTGACCCTGTCGCCGCTCTCGCTAAAACATGCTTATATACCTGCATTCCACATTTATCTATTGTTAAAATTGTGCATTGTATATGATAACCAGTGTAAAGAAAAAGGAAAATGTTTTTTTGTAAACTCTTACCTTATCAAGAGAATTATGGGCCATGAGGATGAATCTAGGCTCATTCAAAGCTTCAATAGAAACCTAACTCCATATCCACATAGGATTACGAAGTTATTAAACCCAAAATATTAATTTAATATGCAAAATTCTTATCTGTGCAACCAGAGTGGAACTTACCTTACTAAATCTCATTGAGGTCCAGAAGTCAGTTCCTACTGACTTCCTTTTTTCCTCCTCTTCTTGCACCACCACAAAAGACTGTATGTTAAACTTTGTAACTACTATTTAAACCTTTAAAAATCAAAATTTCATAATGTTAATGGAGGAATTTTTCTTCCTTACCCAGTTAAGACTCGGCAGGCTGGAAAGCCTCTACTAAAACTCAAAGAAGGCAACTAGCTTCCCTTCTTAAACCTCACGATGAATCAAAAAGGCTAAGGTTGTAATGGCAACCACATTTCAATTAATCAAATTTATAAAACTTCCAAGCAAAAATCAGGTATAGACTGAAGCAAAAACCTTCATTAATAGACTATGAAGAACAAAGGGAAAGACTGGTGTAATGCAACCATGGACCGACTGAGTTCCTTCACAAAAAAATCAAAACAGATGAATTGAATGCAACATAAACCCTCACGACATCATAAATCCACACTAAACCATACAAGAATTGGTAATCCAGATCATGACAAGTGGAGTTAAAGATCAGGACCATCGGTCATAATGCATGTGAACAAGCCATGTCATTGAATGTGTCTGGTTGCGCTCTCAACTCACAGCCATGACCAAGGGTTTAAACTTTATTAAAAGTGATTAAATTCCATATTCACTGACATCCCCTTGTACCCCCCCTTTATTTTCTTATAGCAAACCTTATGTTAAAACTATCACTCATGATGTGTAAAGCCCGCAAGATAGGGCCATCAAACCTTAGTCCAAGGTGTATACTTAATACAAGCTTCCAACATAGTTACCATATATTCAATCCCTTAAAATATTATGCAACCACCTTGTTAAACATGTCTTGTGAGGAGTGGGTTTAACAACAAAGGTAAACCATTAAGGGTAACTAGGACTAAGCCTTAGGTTTAGGCTTAGTAATCTTACACATTGATCTAGGGACTAAACATTAGTCTCATCAAAGATTAATCAACAAATAACTCATGAAATGGTGTAATTGGGCTATGGAATGAGTAGTCACTCTGTATATTCACACAAAGAATGAGAAATTACATTACAATGTCATGCTACAACCATGAATGAGAAGCAATTTGAATTCCAAAGGAGGTCATTCGAATTGAATGAGTGAGTCTAGCTTAACTGAATGTAAGCCATAGTCAACACTCAAGTTAACCACTGATCAAAACCCTAATTGACTCCACTGATCCCTAACTGAAGTCGGAGTGCAATAAATGACTGAGTCTCAACTGAAAGAGATCAGACACATGTCATAGCAAGCCAACCATCAAGTGCTAGTGCTTCAATGACTCCAATGAACCCTGATGAGGTTAACTGAAGTGGAACTGAACATCATAAGTGGTTGGAGGTGCCCCTGTTGACTCCAGTTCATTAATTAAGCATTAAATAATCAATTTAATGAGAGGAGGCACCTTCACTTCCCTGCTTAACTAATTGTAACCATCAGTTAGCAATAAAGTACATTAATGACACTCAGATCACCCCTAGAGTGCTCCAGTTAGCCTCCGTGAATGTAGGAGAAGGCTAAATTAGCCTCCTTGACTGAAGGTAGGAATGGGTGTGACTGGATGATGTCATTTAATGCTCCAGTGATGTCAATTAATGTCAGTAATACTTAGGATAGTGGTTTAACTAGGCCAATTTGACCAAAATGAGTGTGTATAATGGTAAATGTCTCCAACACCCCCCCTTAAGCTATACTCAGGAGGAGTTAGAATACATAAATGCATAAAAATGCTAGGGCCCTGACAACTAAGGCCATAGGTCACCCTATACAATGTTGAAACTGAAACAATGCTAAAAAACAACTAAGTGAGGAAAAGAGGGAAAACCTAGTGGGAAACGCCCCCCCCCCCTCAAGCTGAACAATGAAAATAGTCTGAATCACCATGATGAACTCACCCCCAATAGTGAACAGAGGTAAGTGAACTTCTTTTCTAAAAATCTCTTGGTGAAGATGTCTGCAATCTGCTCATTAGTCGGGCAGTATTGCAGAATGATGGTCCTGTCATGCACTAGCTCCCTGATATAGTGCATGTGGACCTCTACATGCTTGGTCCTCTGCCTGGTAACTGGATCTATGGAAATATTAATAGCACTTTGATTGTCACAAAAGAGGACAATGGAAAAAGTACTACCAAGATCAAACTCTGAAAGAATGCCTTGCAACCAAACTGCTTGGATGCAAGCATTCACCACTCCTCGATACTCAGCCTCTGTTGAAGATAGTGCTATGGCAGCCTTCTTTTTGCTAGACCAGCAAATGGGGCCACCACCAAACATGAATACATATCTGAAAGTAGACTTCTGATCAATAGAATCACCTCCGCAATCGAAATCTGTGTATCCCACCAACTCTAGCTCGAAGTCTGCAGCATAGTGAATGACGTAGGTCCTGGTTCTTTGAATATACTGGAGGATCCTCTTGGCTGCCTTCCAATGAAGATCATGAGGCTACTACATATATCTTGATACAGCATTCATGGCATACTAGATATCAGGTTGAGAATGTGTCAAGTACAACAAGCTACCAATCAGCTGTCAATAGATAGTGCAGTCCATGGGAGGTGTGCTTTTTCCTTCTTCAAGGTTGATCTTTGAAAGGAAAAGGAATGGTGTAGGCCTACAATCAGCCATGTTAAACTTGACTAATAGGTCTGAAATGTATTTGGACTGAGTGACCATAATCCCATCATAATTTTTCTCAATTTCGATCCCCAAAAATTGTTTTAGGAGCCCCAAATCACTCATTTCAAAGGCATTGTGGAGAGCGGTTTTGATGGCTAAAATGGAGGCAATTGTGCTACCTGTGATCAGTAAGTCATCAACATATAAAACAATTATAATTAGATGAACATTAGACTGCTGTAAATACACATTTGGATCTGATCTACACCTTTGAAATTTTTGCGAGAGAAGGAAGGCATCCATCTTGGAATACCACTCTCTTGGGGCCTGTTTTAACCCATATAGTGACTTCTTTAACTTGCAAACCAAAGATGGATCGATGATTTATCCCTCAGGATGCTTCATGTATATCTTCTCATGAATATCTCCATGCAAAAAGGCTGACTTAACATCCATGTGATGCACTTCCCAGTGCTTGGATGCTGAATTTGCCAAAACAAGGCGGATGGAGTCCATTTTTGCAACCGGTGCAAAGGTCTCATGGTAGTCCACACCTTGGACCTGAGATAAGCCATTTGCTACCAGCCTTGCCTTATATTTGTAGGTGCTTCCATCAGCATCAACCTTGGTCTGAAACACCCACTTGCATTGAACCAATTTCCTTCCCAGAGGAAGAGAAACTAGCTCCCAAGTAGTTTTTTTCTAAAGAGAATTCATCTCTTCATCCATGGCAACTTGCCATCTCGGATCCTTCCAAGCATGGCAGTAGGATTTTGGATTTGAACTAATCATCAAATAGCAAGTTTTAGACAGCAAATTATCAGGACAAGAGAGCGCAATACCTACTCTTTGGAAATTAGACCGGGTTCTCCTTGGATCATCCGGATTTCCAATGTTATCTCCTGCAGAGGAGAGTGTCTGTCGAGCCCATGTGGGAAGATGATTTTGCACTTCAGGTTCTGATTCAACATCTGGTGATTGCTGCACATTGATATCAGAAATAAGAGGATCCAAATCAGGGCCATCACCCCCAATTTCATCATCCAAATACTCAGTAGAATAGGAAGGAAATTCAACAGTTTTCTCTTTCACTAATTCCACTCCTGAAGAGGCTCATCGAACTTGACACTTCTCTCGATGATGATCTATTTTGTTTTGATATCCAACAGCTTGAATCCTTTTGATTCATCAAGATACCCAATGAACATACATTCTATGCTTTGCGGTTGCAAAGGCCTTCTTTTATCAAGCGGAATTCGGGCCCATGCAGTGGACCCAAACACCCATAGGTTCGACACTCCGACTTGTGTCCAAAGTATGCTTCGAAAGGGGTATTCCCTTTCACGGATGAGTGTGGCATCCTGTTCTGAATGTATTCTACAGCATGCATGGCCAGCCCACAAATTTGTAGCAATCTTCTTGGATTCCAACATACAGGTGGTCATCTCCTTCAGAGATCGATTCTTCCTTTCCGCTACTTCGTTCTGTTGGGGAGTGTAGGGACTTGAATGTTGGACCTGAATACCACTTTGGGAGCATATGTGCAGAAACTCATTACTGACATACTCCCCACCATTATCATATCTCAAGATCTTGATCTTAATCCCAGAGGCATTCTCAATCAAGGCCTCAAGTTCAGAAAATTTTTCACATACTTTAGACTTCTTTTTAATAAAGAAGACCCATGTGTACCTTGAAAAATCATCAATAAAGGTCAGAAGATACCTTGATCCATTCATGGATGTGACAGGAATTGGACCACTGATATCATAATGTATCAGGCCCAATCTGCATGTAGCTCGGTTTTCCTTCCCCCGATCGAACTTGTGGTTAGGGTGTTTTCCAATCACACAGCCCTTGCAATTTTCGGTCGTTGCCTTGATGACCGAAAGGCCTTCAACCATGGAGTTTTTCTATAATTGCTACAAATATTTGAAATTATGATGGCCAAGCCTTTCATGCCACAGCCTACTAACCTCATTTCCATGAGTTAGTAGAGCGGTGGGCTTTGCATCCATCACAAAGTGGGAGAACTCATAGGCTCTTGCATGATGGTTTACAAGACCTTTAGCAATGAGTTTCCCGAATGCAAGCTCCATTATCTCAAAATATTTTGGGCTGAAATAAATTCTCTTAAGCACTCCAGTATGTTTCATCTGATAGACACTAAGGATATTTGATGCCAGATACGGTACATACATAACATTTGAAAAAAAAACCATTTTCAAGATCAAAAGTACCTTGTTCTTCTGAAATGATGGTGGAGTCATCTCCCATGTGGATGGGGATGGATTTGTCGGTCTCCAAGGATGAAAAGGAGTCTATTTCAGCCATCATGCTGTTCGAAGCTCCAGAATCAATCAAGAGTGCTTTGGACATCGAAGTGCTTGCCATGAGGGCATGACCTTTTTCATGCGGTGGTTCCTGATCTTACTGATCTCTCCTCCAAAAGCTTTCCGAAATATTGATGTGATTTCTCTCAAGGAGAGAGGTGGCTTCATCAAGCTTCTTCTTCATGTAGGCATGTTCAGTGTGGAAGCCCTTCCCACAGTATGAACACTTGACTTTTTCCTTGCCATGTTTCCCGTTTCCTTTGTTCTTCCTTGAGCCGGAAGACTCATCATGTTGCTGATTTTCAACTCTAGGCTTAGGAGCATCAAATTTAGTTTTTGGGTTCTTCTACTGCTTACCTTTACCCTTCAGATCTTTGGGCCCCGAGACATGGAGGGCTTGATCATGGGAAGATCTAATGATCCCCATCTAGACAAGCTTGTCATGTTCACTTGTTAGGGACTCAATGAAGGCATTGAGTGTAGGCATATTCCATCCAGGGGTTGTGAGCTTCCCCGCACGGAATGTTGAAACAAAAACTGAATAATCAGCCCCAAGTTTGAAGAGTATGGTGAGGATGAGCTGATCATCCGCCTTCTCCACTTTGCATTGCTTCAATAGTAAAACAATGTGCTTGAACCTTGTGAAGAAGTCATTCAGAGTCTCGAAATTGGAGGGCTGGAGAGACATTAATTCATTTTCAAGCTGGAAAACCTTTAAAACTTATTTTAAATGAAAATATTTATCAGAACAGTATTACGAAGAAAAAGCTAAAGAGTTTTACGAATTAATATTAGGTTCCATGACTATGAAAGAACTTTGTAGTAAATTTTTAAGTTTACTTCGTTATGTGCCTTATATAATTGACGAGAAACCAAAAATATAGTGTTTCCTCAGTTGTTTACCTATTATGTTCGAAGAGAGAATCAATTATGATAATCCAAAAACTCTAGAAGAGGCAATGAGAAAAGCAAACTTCTGCTACGATCAAAATAAGAACAAACGGGAAAAGATACAGAATTGGAAAAATAAAAGATGGGATAACTTTGAATCGAAAAAGAAAGGAACCAAGTTCTATATGAACACTCGGAATAACTATCGGGGATACCAAGGGAATAATTATAAAAAATTTAAACTGCAGAATCCTGCAGCAAAAAAAGAAAGGGAAACACCCACTGCCTTTAATAAAAATATTGCACAAAGGGAACCATTAAAATGTTGGGAATGTGGTGAACCACATTACTTTAAATATTTCCCCATAAGAAATAAATATTGTAATAATGTCCACTCAATTAAAGAAGCTACCATAGTGGGGGATATAGTAAGAAGCGTGCCCAGAATCGGTGCAACATTGGAGAATCGACAGGAAGATCATCAAACATCTATGGTTGAAATTGAAGGTATGATAAAAGACAAACCCATTTCTATACTAATTGATCCAGGTGCAAGTCTAAGTTATGTATCACCTAGAATTATAGAATTATATAAATTATAGCAAGAAAAGGTTGAAAAATCTTCGTTAGTACAACTTGCTACAGACGGGAAACAGAAGGTCACTAGTTTCATGAAAAATTGTAATTTTTTTATGAATGACTTAAAAATACATGTTGATTTAAATATCTTACCTTTAGGGTCTTATGATTTGCTGATAGGAATGGAATCGTTAGAGAAAAATAGGGTTATATTAAAATGCTATGATAAAGCATTTTCATGCTTGGATAATAAAGGCAATACCATTATTGTAAAAGGAATTCCTAGGAAGGTTACCATAAGAGAAATATCTGCCTTACAAATGAAAAGGTCTGTAAGTAAAGGATGAATATGTTTTGCAATTTACGTAATGGAAGACGAAGAAAAAAATTGACTAAAAATAGAAGATATACCAATTTTAAAATATTTTAAAGACATATTTCCTGAAGAAATTCTCAGACTACCTCTGAAGAGGGATGTGGGATTTATGATCGATTTGGTACTAGGGGTGGTACCAGCATCAAAGGCTCCTTATTGGATGAGTATAGTATAGATTATTGAATTAAAATCACAAATACAGGACTAATCAATAAAAAGTACATTTGATCTAGTGTTTCCCCTTGGGGAGCACCAATTTTATTTGTAAAGAAAAAGGATGGCACTCTAATACTGTGTATAGATTATCAACAGTTAAATAAAATGACAATTAAAATTTGATATCATTTTCCTCAGATTGGAAATCTACTCGATTAGTTTTGAGGGGAAACCATCTTCTCAAAAATAGATTTAAGATCCGGATACCATTATTTATGGATCAACAACAAAGACATCTTTAAAACTACTTTTAAAACCAGATATGCTCATTACGGGTTTGTCGTAATGCCCTTTAGTTTTATAAACACCCCAACAGCTTTGATGTGTTTAATGAATAGTGTATTAAGCAATACTTAGATAAGTTTGTAGTCATCTTTATCGACGACATATTAATCTACTCTAAAAATAAACAAGAGCATGAAGAACACTTGAAAATAACTTTGCAAATGTTAAGGGAGCAATAACTCTTTGCTAAGTTTAGCAAGTGCAGCTTCTTTAAAGATAGAATTCAATACCTAGGACACGTGGTGTCTAACGATGGGATATCAGTCGATCCCAATAATATTAAGGATATCACTTAATGACTTGTTCCAAATAATGCAACCGATATAAGATCATTCATGGGGATTACTGTCTACTACCGGAAATCCATGAAGGATTTTCTAAGATAGCATACCCTATAACTTCATTACAAAAGAAAGGAAAGAAATTTGAGTGGAGTGAAAAATGTACTAAGACTTTTAATAAATTAAAACACTTGTTAACCACTGCCCCTATTTTAAAATTTGCTAATCCTTTTAAAGATTTTAGGGTATATACAGACACATGTAAAGAAGGTCTAGGAAGAGTACAAATTCAAGAAAACTGTGTCGTAGCTTATGAGTCTAGGAAGTTAAAAGAACATGAGAAGAATTATGCTACTCGTGACCTAGAACTAGTTGCTATCATACATGCACTAAAAATGTGGCAACATTATCTCATCAAAAGAATATTGTTATAAATGTATGATAATATGTCTAAAATACTTGTTTGATCAACAGAATCTTAACTATAGACAAGCTAGATAGCTAGCATTCCTAAATGAATATGATTTTGAAATAAAACATATAAAAGGAAAATAGAATAAAGTTGAATACACTTTAATTCATCACGCAAACTTGTTGTATGCAAGCAACAACTATGAATCAGACTTAGTAATTAAAATTTCAAATGCATAAATTTTTTATAAAGAGTATCAAAAGCTAAAAGAAAAGACCGTAGAAAATGAAAGGAATCAAATAAAAACATATCTTAGTCTGAATGGAAGAGGGTTATTACTACACAAAGGTAGATTATACATACAAAATGAAGAATATATTAAATTAATTGTTATGGACGAATTACATAAAAGACCTTATTCAAGACACCCTAGATATCATAAAATGATTACCATGACAAGGAAGGATTTATTTTCGCCTAATATGAAAAGAGAAGTAGAAAAATATTTACCGCATTGCAGTGAATGTCAACAGGTAAAGGATGAACACCAACATCTAGCAGGCTAATTGTAGCCATTACCCATTCCATATTGGAAATGGGAAGTTATTAGCATGGATTTTATAACTAGTTTACCTAAGAATTTTAGACAACATAACTCAATCATTGTCATAGTAGATAAACTAAGCAAGGAAACTCACTTTATTCCAGTGAAATCTACTTTTAAAGTTGTTGACATTGATGATATATTTATGAGAGAAATTTTTAGGTTGCACGGTGCACCTAAATTGCTAATCTCAGATAGAGATGCAAAATTTACAGGTAATTTTTGGAAAGCTTTATTTAAAGGATTAGGCACACAACTAAATTTTAGCACCAAATATCATCTGTAGATCAACGGGAAAACTTGAAAGTAAATCAGATTTTAGAAGACATGCTTAGAATGTATGTAATGGATAAACCAAGTAAGTGGGAATATTACTTGCACCTTGTAGAATTTGTGTATAATAATCATTTCCAAGCTTTAGCTAGATTAAGTCCTTTTGAAATTCTATATGGTCGAATGTGTAACACTCCAATTTCTTGGAGAAATCTAGTCAACAGAATAATGTTAGGACCTAATTTATTAAAAGATATGGAACTAATAGTGAAATGGGTATAACATAATTTGAAGGCTTCCCAAGGTAGGAAAAAGAGTTATGTCGACTTAAAAAGAACTCCACAAGAGTTCCACGTAGGAGAACATGTGTATATAATGGTAAAACCCAAGAAAATATCCCTATGATCGGGAAAATACTCAAAATTGGCACCTAGGTATTGCGGGCCATTTGAAATTTTGGCAAAACTTGGACGGATAGCATATCAGTTAGCAATAACACCTACAATAAAAGTACATAATGTTTTTCATGTTTCCATTATGAAGAAATACGTTCATGATGCTACTCATGTGATTGACTGGAATGTTATTCAGGTGGAATCCGAAGGAGAATTTCAAGTGGAACCAGAACGTATTCTTGACATGAGAGAAATTTTACTCTAAAACCGTACCATCGCACAAGTCCAGGTGCAATGGAAGCAACTTAGTCTAGAGAATTCCACTTGGGAATTGGAAAGTAACACGCGGGAGGCATATCGAATTCTATTTCAATATGAAATAATGGAATAATAAAGACAAAGAAATAATAACAACGAGGAAATTGTTATCCTTTAAGGGGAGGTGTATGTAATACACCAAATAATTGTAATTTATTATTACTTGTAATTTTTATATTTTTATATTTTGACAATAAAGTCAAAATGAATGTAAATGGATTATTATTATTATGGAATAATTAAAAGACTGAAAGGAAACAAAACTAAAGTAGTTGTTAAAAGAGTGTTTTCTGCCCATAAGGGGAAAGAAAAATGGTGAAATTCATTGAGTAAGAACTCAAGTGATGCAGGAGGCATTTTCCCCAAAATCAGTTCAAGCCTCCTTGTGGAGTGCTAAAGAGCAAGAGGCTCATAAATGACCAAGTCCTAAGCGAAATACTATAAAATATTATGTCCATCAAGCAAGCATGAGGCTGGCGATGGATGGTGAATTGATCTATTGATGCAAATAGATGGTGCATTGATCGAATTTTGTCCTCGTGGTTCATCAAACATGCTCGATGGTTCTGAAGTAAGTAAGACTTGGCTCATGTAGGAGTTGGTTGGGAGGAATGACAGCTTCAGTTCTTCTTTCTCGTCAGTGGTGTCAGGTTCACTACTAAATTTCTTAATTGTTTAGTATTCATAATTATAACTGAGCATAGATTTAAATTTTAATGTGTTTTGAATTGAATTGATACTATGCGTCTAACCCAAATATATTTACGATTTTAGTATAATTTGTTATTTTACAGAATGTGGGGAAATCACTGATCTCTTCTATATTTGTAAATGCATTTTAACTTTAGAAATATGTTATGCATCTATTCCTAATATTTTTATGACTTTTCGATAGTCTCTTCATAGTATAAATTGTCAGTTGTTTAAGTTAAATATGTATAGAATGAAGAAGATTCCTAGACTTATCTATATTCTAATTACATCTAGATAACCTACCATTGTTTATAAATGTAGGTACACACTATTGAATTTAGTAAACAAATCTAAGTAATTGTAAAACCAACAAATTCTTCTAGGAGACGAAGGCTTCTACACAAAGTCTATCTCTGTATAAGTCATTTCATAAACATTATACATATATATTTTAGTATAGCTAATCTATGTTTAGGTATTCCCACCTAGTTTAGGGTATATCTAGACATGCTAATAAATAAAAGAACTAAAAGAAAAGATTGCAGACAACCAATAAAACTATTCATAGATACACATAGTAGGGCCGAAAGGCTTCATTTTCAATATAATACACTAGTTATGAATATAGCGAATCCATAGATCTGTGCTTAAAATAAAAAATAACCAAATCTAGCAAACATGCAGAGTAAGTTACTTATTCAACTATTAAGAAGACAATAAAGATTTACAATTGGACAGATTTCATCTACAAGATGCAATAACATAATTAATTACAAATGAATACTCTCTGTTCTCGGGAATCCATACCCAAGGATAGATCATGTTGATAAAGAGTTATTAAATCCACAACCAAATCATAATATCGAAGTGTAAATAACAAGCATTTAATTGAGATTTGAGTTTCCAAAGGATAATCACAACCAAAATCATAGATCGGATCTTAACAAATATTAATTTGGTCACAACAATCTTGAGACAAAGCACAGACTCATAAGAGATTCAAGACAATTTAGGCATGAAATGACATAACGATACTACAATAGGAGGTTTCAGCTCTGTGTAATCAATATTGGAATGAAAATCAATGATACAATGTCATGCAAAACTTGCATGAATGGAGACAATTCGAATTCACTAGAGTTCATTCGAATTGAATGGATGGGTGTAGCTTAACTGTTTGTTAGCCACACTGAACACACCAGTTAACCACTAATCTAGCCATGATTGACTCTAACTGAGTCCTAACTGAATCGGAGTGCAATAAATGATTGAGTCTAACTGAATGTAACTCAAGTACATGTCACCGCATGTTAATCAGTAGGTGGTAGTGCATCACTAACTCTAGTTAGCTCCGATGAAGTGAACTGAACTGAAACTGGTCATCAGAAGTTGTTGGAGGCGTGTTAACTCACTCCAGTTCACCCAAATCAGCCAAAAATAAACAATGGCATGAGGGAAGCACCTTTAGAACTCAACTTAGTTGATTGTTAGGTTAAACAAAATTCAATTAACTATTTGGTGCACTTATGACACTCAGATCACCCCATAATTGCTCCTTGATTGAAGGAGGAAGCCTAGTTAGCCTCCCTGATTGAAGGAGAAGGATTAGTTGGCCTCCCTGATTGAAGGAGGGTGTGGGTGTGCTCATGCTGATGTTATGGTCTGCTGATGATGAATCCAATTGAGTCAATAAACTTAGGATAGTGGTTAATTAGGCCAAAATTAACCAAAATAGGTGTGTGGGTTGGATAATGACTCCAACACCCCCCCTTAAGCTACACTCAGGAGGTGTAAAATAAAATGCATGAAATTCTAGGGCCCAGGAAATAAAGTCCATAGGTCACCTTGTATAATAAAGTAACTCTAAAATGCTCAAATAAAATGCTAAGTGAGGAAAGAGGGAAAACCCAGTGGGAAAAAACCCCCCCTCAAGCTGAACACTGAAGAAGTAACTGATCACCCTGATGAACTCACCCCCAATAATGAATGGAGGTAAGTGAACTTTTTATCAGTAAAGTTCTTGGTAAAGATATCTGCAATCTACTCATATGTAGGGCAGTATTGCAAAACTATGGTATCATGCACCAACTCCCTAATGTAGTTCATGTGTATCTCAACATGTTTGGTCCTCTTCCTAGTAATTGGATCTGTGGAGATATTGATAGAACTTTGATTGTCACAAAATATGAATTTGGAAAAAGCACTACCAATCTCAAACTCTGAAATAATTCCTTGCAACCAAACAACTTGGATGCAAGCATTCACTACTCCCCTGTACTCGGCCTCTACTGAATACAATGCAATGGCAAACTTATTTTTGCTAGACCAGAAAATGGGGCCACACCAAACATAAATACATACCTGGAAGTGGAATTCAGATCTATGCAATTCCCTGCCCAATCTGAATCGACATAACCAACGAACTCTAGCTCAGAATCTGCAGCACAGTGAATGTCGTAGGATCTTGTGCCCTGAATGTAATGAAGAATCCTCTTGGCTGCCTTTCAATGGAGCTCATGAGGCTGCTGCATGTATCTTGATACAGCATTCATGGCATAACAAATATCAACCTATTGATGTGTCAAGTATAGCAAGCTACCGATCATCTCGCGGTAAATATTGCAATCCATGAGTGTAGTGGATTTTCCCTCTTCAAGGTTGGTCCCTGAGAGGAAAGGAAATGGTGTAGCCTTACTATCATCCATGTTAAACTTAATTAATAGGTCTGCAATATATTTTGACTAAGCTACCATTATCCCATCAAAATCTTGTGAGATTTTAAGCCCTAGAAATTAATTCAAGAGCCCCAAATCGCTCATCTCAAATGCATCATGAAGAGCATTTTTAATGAAATCAATCGAAGCATGTGTGATTCATGTTATCAAAATATCATCAACATATAAGAATATGATAAGAACATTACCATCATACTACTACAAATATACATTAGGATCATATTTGCATCTATGGAAGTTTTGTGAAAGAAGAAAGGCATCCATCTTGGAATACCATGAGCTTGGGGCTTGTTTCAACCCATATAATGACTTCTGTAACTTATATACCTAAGAAATATTTGATGTATAACCCTCAGGTTAATTCATCTATATTTCCTCATTCAGGTCTCCATGAAGAAAAGCACTGATGACATCCATGTGATGCACCTCCCAGTGCTTGGATGTCGCAATG
This sequence comes from Pseudotsuga menziesii, assembly GCA_001517045.1. Classification (NCBI taxonomy): domain Eukaryota; kingdom Viridiplantae; phylum Streptophyta; class Pinopsida; order Pinales; family Pinaceae; genus Pseudotsuga; species Pseudotsuga menziesii. The sequence continues at coordinate 12,489 of LPNX010881735.1, read as the reverse complement.
GCCAAAACTAGCCTGATGGAGTCCATCCTTGCCACTGGTGCAAATGTCTCATGATAGTCCACTTGGACCCGAGAGAACCCTTTTGAAACCAGCCTTTTTTTGTACTTGCATTTTATTCCATCAGCACCAACCTTTTTCTGAAACACCCACTTGCATTGAACTAACTTCCTTCCAAATGGAAGAGAAACTAGCTCCCAAGTAGCATTTTTTCGAAGAGAATTAAACCCTTTGTCCGTAGCAGCTTGTCATCTCAGATATTTCTGAGCATGGTAGTAGGAATTAGGATCTGACCCAATCATTAAATAATAGGTCTTGGACAATAATGAATCATGACAAGAGAGAGAAATACCTCCTGTTTGAGAATCAGACCGGGTTCTTCTTGGATCAGCAGGATTTCCAATGTTTTGCCCAACGGAGGAGAGTGTCTTTTTGGCCCAAGTTGGGAGATGATCTGGAATCTCAGAATCTGATTCTAAACCTGATATATTTTGCTCACTAATATCAGATATCAGATTGACAAAATCAGATCCTTCACTCCCACTTTCATCACCCAAATGATTAGCAGAACAAGAGGGAATTTCAACAGAATTTTCTTCAACTAGTTCTACCTCTTGGAGAGGCTCTTCAAAGCGGACACTTCTTTCAATGAAAATTTATTTGGTTCTAATATTCAGAATATTGAATCCCTTATATTCTTTTGGATTTCCAATGAACAAACATTCAATACTTTTCAATTGCAAAGCTTTCCTCCTGTCATGTGGAATTCGAGCCCATGTAGTGGACCCAAAAACCTTGAAATTTGACACATCCAGCTTGTGTCCAAAATAGGCTTCGAAAGGAGTCTTGCATTTCATTAAAGAATAAGGTACTCTATTCTAAATGTGTGTAGCAACATTCATGGCCTTAGCCCATAAATTTGGAGCCAAACTTTTGGCTTCCAACATGCAGGCGGCCATCTCTTTGAGGGCCCGATTCTTTCTTTCCGCTACACCGTTATGCTGGGGAGTGTAGGGAATGGAGTGTTGGATATTGATCCCAATATTTGAACATATTTGCAGAAATTTAGAACTAATATATTCCCCTCCATTATCCAATCTGAAATATTTAATCTTTCTCCCATAGGCATTCTCAACCAGTGCTTTAAACTCAAAGAATATCTCCAAAACTTCACATTTCTTGTTTAGGAAGAAAACCCAAGTGTATCTAGAAAAATCATCGATGAAGGTGAGTACATATCGGGATCCATTCATGGATGTCATGGGCATAGATCCATTGATGTCAAAGTGGATTAGACCCAAGATACTTGATGCACGACTTTCCTTTTCCCGATCAAACTTGTGCTCAGGGTGTTTGTTGACAATACAACCTTTGCAAATTCAGCTAAAATTTTTTATGGCTGGGAGATATTCAACCATGGAATTTTTATGAATTTGTTGCAAGTACTTGAATTTTAAATGACCAAATCTCTCATGCCATAGTCTACTGGCCTCATTTCCATGAGTCATAAGAGCGGTGGGCTTTGTATCCACCACAAAATGGGAAAACTCATAGGCCTTAGCATGAGGTTTGCTAAGCCTGTTGCAACAAGTTTCCTAGATGCAATCTGAGTGATTTCTACATCATTGGGGATAAAAGTGACTCGCTTGGGAACTCTGGTATGAGCCATTTGATATACACTCAAAATATTGGAGGCCAAGGAGGGTACATACAGAACATCAAAAATACTGCCATGTTCAATATTTACAGTAGCTTTTCCTTTCGAAATGATGGTAGAATCATCTCCAATGTGGATGGGAATGCTTTTTTCGGTGTCCAAGGATGAGAAGGAATCTTTGTTTTCCCTCATGTGATTCGAATCTCTAGAGTCTATGAGGAGATATTTAGGATTTGAGGTGCTTTCCATGAGAGCATGTCCTCTTTCTTGTTGGGTATCTCGATCTTGATTATCTCTCTTCCGAACACTCTCCGAAAGATTGATATTGTTTCTCTCAAGCAGAGAATTCGTGTCATCAAGATTCTTCTTCATGCAGGCATGTTCAGGGTGGAATCCCTTCCCGCAATACAAAAAATTGACTTTCTCTTTGCCTTGGTTTCCTTTGTTTTTGTGTTTCTTTGAGTTGAAAGACTCTTCTTGATTCTGGTTCTTTTATTTAGGCTTTGGAGCATCAAATTTAGCCTTTTTATTCTTCTGCTTTCCTTTACCCTTCGAATCTTTTGGCCCAAAAACAAGCAAAGCTTGATCTTTTGAGGATATGATGATCCCCATCTGTGCAAGCTTGTCATGCACGTTTGTGAGGGACTTGATGAAGGCATCAAGAGAAGGAATTTTCCAATTTTGGGTTGTTAGCTTCCCAATATGAAATGTTGAAACAAAGACTGAATAATCTAGACCAAGTTTTGAGAGGATAGCTAGGATGAGTTGATCATTATCCTTCTCAACCTTGCACTGCTTTAATTGGAGCACCAAATTCTTGAATTTTGTGAAAAAATCATTCATAGTTTTTTAGCTTCCTGGATTTAGGGAAATCAACTCATTCTCAAGCTCATAGATCCATAGATCATATTGTTTATCAAACAAGGAAGCGATATGATCCCAAATCTCCTTCGGAGTCTTCAATATCGACATGCAAAGAATAAGATCTTTGGAGATAGACAAACATAAAAAACCATAAGCTTCATCCATCTTATTCCAATATTTTATCTTCTCAGCAGCAGCATTCGGCTCTGTTTGTGTGTCCATTATGTCTCTGTAGAGCCCTTTAGAACAGAGCTTAATCTCCATATCCTCCTTCCATTGGTGGTAATTGAAAAGAGGTAAGGGCATCCAAAGAAGAAGCAATGGAGCTGTTGTAGCGAATGTAGTGAAGAACCTCTAAAAACCTGCAATCAACACAAAAAGGGCACTGTAAGGTCGAACAAACTACACATTTTAGGTTTTAATCACACCTAGCTTGATCAAAAATTCCTTTGCTTGTGGATTTATGTTGTAAACCTTCGGCTGTTGGTGCAGTGCTGGAATTTTTGAGCTTTTTGCTCAATTTTGCATGCTAGATCTGGCAAAAATCATGTTTCCTTGAATAAAGAGCTTTGTCTCACTATGGCTCTGATACCATATTAATTCTGTCACAGCAATCTTTAGACAAAGCACAGACTCACGAGAGATTCAAGACAATTTAGGCATGAAATGACATAACGGTACTACAATAGGAGGTTGCATCTATGTATAATCAATAATGGAATGAAAATCAATAATACAATGTCATGCAAAACTTGTATGAACGGAGACAATTCGAATTAACTAGAGGTCATTCGAATTGAATGGATGGGTGTAGCTTAACTGCTTGTTAGCCACATTGAACACACCAATTAACCACTAATCTAGCCATGATTGACTCTAATTGAGTCCTAACTGAATCAGAGTGCAATAAATGACTAAGTCTAATTGAATGTAACTCAAGTACATGTCACTGCATGTCAATCAGTAGGTGGTAGCACATCACTAACTCTAGTTAGCTCCGATGAAGTGAACTAAACTGAGACGGGTCATCAGAAGTTGTTGGAAGCGCATTAAATCACTCCATTTCACCCAAATTAGCCCAAAATAGACATAGAGGTGAGGGAGGAGCCTTTACAACTCAGCTTAACTAATTCTTAGGTGAGACAAAATTCATTTAACTATTTGGTGCACTTATGACACTCAGTTCACCCTAGAATTACTCTCTGATTGAAGGAGGAAGCCTTGTTAGCCTCCCTGGTTGAAGGAGAAGGCTTAGTTGGCTTCCCTGATTGAAGGAGGGTGTGGGTGTGCTCATGCTGATGTCATGGTGTGCTGATGATGATGCCAATCGAGTCAATAAACTTAGGATAGTGGTTAATTAGGCCAAAATTGACCAAAATAGGTGTGTGTGTTGGATAATGACTCCAACATCAAAGACTTCCAACTATCAAGAATATCGAGGTCGTAAGCCATTCTAAGGCATCCATATTTTTAAACTAAAATCGCAATGTACAGTCTCCATCAAACACTTTTGAAAATCAAATGCATTTGAATGTGAGAGGATGAGAATCCCACACTGTATCCTAGTGCATCCAAGTACATACCCATAAGGGTTTTTAAAAATAAAACTTATCTTCATATTTCTTAAGCTTTTGTAAGCCCTAACTTCCATTGGAACTGCAAACCAAAGCCACTGGGAAACAAGATAAACCCTAAAACTCAAGAGTCTCACCTTATGACTATTGAGTGACCTAGATGTACAGTCCACAAGGCAAGCTGCACCAATAATTACATGCATAAAACTAGATATTATTAGTATAATACTAATGACCAAGATTAAAATATGCATTATCCCTATTTAACATAGGTTGATGAAATTTCTCACCTATGGGAAGAGAAGAAGGAGATTTGAGAGGAGGTGACCGTATCGACTCTGTCACTAGGCTAGGATTACAGACCTGCATTCCACATTTACCTATTGTTAAAACTGTGCATTGTATATGATAACTAGTGTAAAGAAAAAGGAAAACGTTTGTTTTGTAAACTCTTACTTACCAAGATAATCGTGGGCCATGAGGATGTAGTTAGGCTCATACAAAGATTCAATAGCAACCTAACTCCATTTGCACATAGGATTACAAAGTTATTAAACCCCAAGTCTTAATTTAATGAGTAAAATTCTTATCTATGGAACCAGAGAGGAACTTACCTTACTAAATCATGTTGAGGGTCAGGGGTCGGCTCCTCCTGGCTTCCTTTTTTCCTCCTCTTCTTGCACCACCATAGAAGATTATATTCTAAACTCTGTAAATACTATGTAAACCTTTAAAAAACAAAATTTCAAAATTTTAATGGAGATTTTTTTTTTCCTTACCTGGTTAAGACTCGAAAGGCTACAAAGCCTCTGCAAAAACTCAAATAAGGTGATTGAATTCCATTCTTAAACCTCATGACAAATAAATAAGGTTGAGAATGTAATGGTGGCCAAATTTCCATTAATCAAACTGATAAAACTTCCAATTAAACCTCAGGTATACACCAAAGCAAAAAACCTACATTAATAGACCGTGAAGAACAAAGGGAAATAGTGGTGCAGCACATCCATGGAGTGGCCGAGTTCTTTCATAGAAAAATAAAAACAAATAAATTGAATGCAGCATAAACCTTCACGACATCATAAAGCCACACTAAACCCTACGAGAACCCATAATCTAGATCATGACAAGTGCAGGGTAAATATCAACCATCGGCCACAATGCTTGTGAACAATCCATGTCATTGAATGCACCATGCTGCATGTTAACACACTTCAGTCAACAAGGGTTCACGCACTGTCAACACCCTTCTATGCGATATCCCTAAACACCGTATGGGTAGGTTTTACCTTATCCAACAACACCTACAAAGTAGATGTAGTCTCACCCGAGATGTTTGATGTAGGGCTGCAGGAACCGTGTTTCCGCAGAAGGGAAGATGACTTGTGCACTTAGTCTCTCTCTGTCGCAATATGACTCAGAGATCTAGGAGGGGTTTTACTTCATTATCTTTCCAACCTAATTACGCTCATTCACATCAGATTTGGTTTTACATTATTTCATTATTTAGAAAAGAGGTCAACATGTAAGAATTCATTCACCATCCGAAGAATTTGCACCATTCAGTTAAGCAAAACACTTTGAAAACATCTAGAGATCGCATTAGTAAATCACAACATCCTAACCATATAGATCACATCAAATCGTAAGATTCAAAGAAACTCACATATCACATCGCAAGTACAAACAACATAGAGTTTTCAACAACTCTCATCATGTTATCTTCACAGGTCAACATACATCTCCAAAACACAAGGCCTTGGTCAACAACCTCAAAGCAAAACCCAGATTACAAAATAGTTCACAAGACACAGACAAATGAGATCCAACATGATTTAATTCCCGAGATAATATAAGACAAGATAATATCTCACTACATTCTTAACTCTATTTATAGGCTTGTTCCTTTTACAAAAAGGTCCACATGAATCGACTCTCTAACTAACTTGGACCAAAATTACAATTAGTGCGACCAAGCCGACCACTTGTCGATGTCTTCCTTTTGCGCCGATGGACTTGTGTCCTATCGACATCTTTCTTCATGTTGCGCATTGCACACTTGAACCCCTTGTCAACAGCCACCCAACACAAAAAATTTGGTTCCTCCTCGAACCATGTCAACTGGACATCATATGTTTGCTTAACTTGGCCTTGAAGTCATCATATTCCTTATTGACCAGCTTGACCGCTTCCTTAGTCTGTGCGCTGAGTGTTGTGAAATATTCCATGTCCTGATATGTCGGATGCTCTGCAATCTTCGTTGTCATTTGGGTACGATCGTATTGGGTGTTTGCAAGTGTATACAGCCTTAAGTGTCAATTGCTCGCCAAGTTCCTGGAACTCATCTAACTATGCAGTTCTGTACTAATGCCCTTCTCGCACTTGGTTGGCTCTCTGCTGTAGCGCCTTCAATTTTGTTTCCTTGCTAAACTGCACAACCAAGGGCATTACTTGCAGGGATGCCCACATCGACGCTAGATGTGCCTCTGCCTCATGAAGCTGCGTACCTATTTGTTGCAATTGCTCATCTTGGACCACACGCATCCAAAATTGTGTGGTTTCTTTCGCCAATGCCTTGGCCATTTTCTCACAATCCTTGACTTGAGTTGTCACATCCTCTATCTTATTTCTGTGCTCAGTGATCTGCTCAGGTGGTGTGATCGGGACTGTGTGTGCCTGTAAGTCCTCATTCTCCTTCTTTAAACCCACGACTATTTGGCCTAGTCACACTATCTTGACTTCCATGAACATCTCTATGGTGATGTTAGGAATTTCCTCACACGCATTTGAGATTTCCTTCGCCAGCCTTTCTTTTTCTTCAAAGGCATATTTTCTTTCCATTACCTCCTCTTCCTGCTCTTTATTCATCCTTTTGATCTCCTCCTTCACTATTTCTACTTGATCCTATGAATTGACTAACTGGTCATGCACAATTTCTTCGTGGTATGTGATCTCCTCGTTGGTTACCTTCTGCAGTCATGCAAGCATCTGCATTGGCAACTCGTTGACGTCAAGACTGGTCACATCGAACTATTGCATAGTTGTGTAAACATATTTGCTTCCTGTCTCTAGCCTCCAGGGTGGAATCTGCACGATCCTTACCCTTTTACACATACATATCTCTGCTACTCTCTGTAGCACATCAACCTGTGGTACCTTATCTAGTATAACATTCATCAGGGATTGCAACAATCCCTTGACTTGGTGAACATATCTGATTGAATGTTGTTTTACCTCAAATTTTCTTTCATTGGTCATTGTGGTGATTGCAGGAAATATCTGATTGACTTGATCCTCCTCCATCTTTGGTGTGTTGCTTCCTTCTCCTTGTTCAAACCTTCTTTTGCTCCTTCCTTCTTCCATTTGTCATTCTATCTCAGAATCGATCGAAGTCTTAGATGGCTCCACCTATGATTCCTTATTGAACTCCTTTGTCTTCTCCTAATTGACTGGCATGTCGAGTGGTGGACCCGCTTTTGTGTCCGACAATTCCTCTATGCTAACCGGAAATTTCCATTATGCGGGTCATTCATCGATAATGGCCTCCAGTTCTGCATCCGTAAGCTTGTACGATGTGGTGAGACATTGCTTCTTGTCATTGCGTCGTGCTTGGAAATGGATTGCATGTGGCCCCATCGTGAATCACAATATTTGTCTATACTTCACCGACACCTCCTCAGTGAGACGCGAAACCTTCCCTAGTGCTTCTAGAAGATCGTCCCAATACAAATAAAATTGGATGGTGCAGTCAATATGTCACTCCTTAATGTTGATCCACCGCATGTTCTGATAGCACACTCCCCTGCATGTTTTGACTACCTCCACATCCATCCCTTGACAAACTTTGGGTTCCATCTAACCCACAAGCACAATTAATATTAACAACCATGAATAAGTGAAGTGTCGCTTACCCTCCTGTGCTAGCATTGCATCCTCTGTTAATTGATTCATCAGGAACAACGACCATTTCATTTGGACAGCTTCAGCGCACTACTCTGCGCCTGCAATTACCCCTAAGGTACATTGGTTGGGTCTGTTCTTTCACACCATCTTCACAACAAACAACTTGCTCTTGTCTTTGATGGTATTTATAATGTATGCACATTTGTCTATGATAATGTCATACTTCCTCTTAAGCTTCATAGCTAACCACTTATCATTATCCTTGCCTCGAAAATACTTCTACGAGTCGACACCCGCCATTGGCAACCCGATGATTTCAGATATTAATTCAATTGTGACTGGTACCTTTGTGTCGATCCAAAGGTACCCTCCATGAAAACATGCAACCAAGTGTTTTACACATGCATTTTCTTTTGTCGAGCGGCCAAAATTTGGCGTGTGGGTGAGGCCCAACAACCTCGACTGCTGCAACCCTAAAGTCCACTGCTCCAAGATTCTAACAACCGAACCTCCCTCACCATGCACCTGCTTTTCGTAGGGTTATCCTATGCATTCTGGACATGCCAGAATGTCGTGATCTATAATGTCCTGAATTTGGCATTGGGTCACAATGGCCAAATCACATTTTCCATATTCATGAAAGTTGTCAAATGGATGCTAAAAGTCAAATAATTGCCAAGGAGGAAAATCACTAGTTTCCTAGGTTGGGGGTGGAAGCTTTGAGATTTGGAATAATGGGGATAATAAATGATGTTTAGACATTATAAGGGGATAAATATTTAATAATTGATCTTATTAAATAAATACAAGAGAAAATGGAAGTGGCAATAGAGCATGAAGACACATGGAGACTATGGGACCCACACTAGCTAGAATTCCTATGTTAAATGGTATCTTTCTGTTGCAAATTTGAATATATGGGAAGTCTAATGTTTTTGTATGGATTATAATGTTAATATAGTTGTCCATATACTTCATAGGTCGAATTTGGGATGAATTGTAACTTACATGGGAGAGGAAGAGCCAAATGGGAGTTTCATGGACACTTGGCTAGATTCCCCTTACATTTATGACAGCTATGACACCAATGATGGAGATTCTATGACAGTTATGACCCAATTCAGATATTAAGGCTGACATACTGACATACTAACATGTCAGTCCTGAGTAGAGCATCTTGGGGGTCGAAATTGGGAGTTGAAGAAGGCCAAGAGGCTCCTACTCAAATTTGGGAGAACAGGGAAGGTGAAGAGAGAGGCCACATGGCATAGCATGAGCAGCCACACCAATTCGTCTCGGCCCTGGTTTATGGATGGATTTGGAACCTTATAATACCAATAATTTTTATAAAATACAAGGATCAGTCATGAGAAGAAGCTTTTTCTCATTTGTGAAATTGTCATTTGTGAATTGTGAGAGCTAGAAGATGACTAGTTTTCTTGCTTAAGCCAATTTCGAGGGTGAAAGATTCCCATCCTAGTTGGTGTTTGGAAAGGCAACTCAGGTATTTCATGGAGCTTTAATGGAGTCTTATTTGTAGGTGTAGGCTACAGTAAATCATGTGGATTCTTCTATGGTATCACTCTCTCTCAACTATTTCCAGTTTTCACACCATATTCATGCCAATGGAGGGATTGCGCTTTGGGTGAGCTATTGATCTCTTTGGGGAAGATTATAATGCTCATTATATTATTTTCTGATGTATATGCTCTGTATTTCATGTTTAGAATAATCTAAGGTCTAAATACCCAAAATAATTCATGTAAAAATGTTGAACAATGAAGAAATAGTGTCATTTCCCACTATCTTATTATGAACCATTGTAATGCTGATGATTTCGAATTGGGATAGCCTTTAATTTTCAATTTATGATTGGAATCAGTTCAATATTCTCTGTTCTTAATTACTATAAAGTTTCAATTCGAAATTCCCAAGAGTTGTATGACAAAATGACTTTTAATGAGCAAACAATGACCATTTCCACTCTATTTTGATATATGCCATGGTAATGCTTATTATTTCAAATGGAGGAATATATATATGATAAATTTATGATGTATGGACTATAATTAATGTGTATTTCAAGTCTCATGTTCAGTACTTAAGCATTGGAATCCATTTTACTCATTTTTATTGCATTGGGAGAAGATTTGGTGCATTTTCCCCAAGGGTCGAAATTGTGACTTGGGAGTTGTTTTGGAAAGAGTCATAACAGACTATATAAACTGAATCATGATGCATATGAGAATTTTAAAAGGTCCCTTACACACAACCATCCTCTGTTAATAAATTCAAGTGACTTTGGGATCATTTGTGAAGCAATTTTCGACAATTACCCGGGGGGAATTGGAGCCCCAATTTGCTAGTAATGGCTCCTACTTTGAACAGAAAATTAAACAAGTTTGTAGATGTAATTGGGAGGTCAAAAAACATACATGAGAATGATATTTAAGTTATATTATCAGTCATGTACCTTCATAGAAAATTTGGAGGTTTAGACATCAAAACTAGTCAAGAGCCAAAATTGAGAACAAATTGGAAAATTGGGCACTTCAAAAAAATTCCAAAAAGGGGACATTACATGAACATTGTAGTTCAAATTCATCAAGTGCAGCACAATATTCATGGTGACATGCACCCATTTTGGTGTTGTAGACATCTTGATGGGATACCGCAGATTCTTTGAAATCTTAACTAATGGTGCACGTATATGTCGTGGCGGTATATATCTGGGAATATCATTAATAGTCACCCCCTTCCATGTTGTGGAGTCCTCTTTTCCTGTCATCAATGGCTCAGCCTCAACCTTGGATTTTGCAGCCCTGGTGGCACTGCAGATGGACCTAATATTTTCTGGTGGATACTTAAGGCGATTTGCGCCCCTCTTCTTCTTCAACATTCTGGGGAAACTCTCCAGGAGTCCTGCATTCTGCTACACAATGCACACTCACTATCGATGACTCTTTTGTGCTGCCACTCGAAATGACTTGGCCCATTGTTTCTAATATCTTGACCTCTCACTCTTCATTGTTTTATGCCAATAACCTTCACTCTCACTCGTTTGTTCAATGGTCACAATGGTTCATTTGACACCCCTCCTATCAATTCTTATAGCCTTGAGAGAGTGTGTGCAAATGATCTTACTCATCATACCCAAACCCATCATCAATCGACCAAATCCATTGTCATTTCTACAAATCTAACTATTCTAATTCCTCATAAATTTGCGTCTTGTCCACTTGCGCCTCCACCCGTCGGGTTGAACTGCTTGATTTATGGCATGATTTGACCCTATCGCACCTCTTCGAGTATTTCCAAGCTCCCTTTTCACTGTGATAGGTATTATCACTCCCGATTCATTTTTATTCATGGCTAATGCATACATTTATATATTACATGTGGTGGTTGAGCTTCATCAACCTTTTCACCTTCCTATGTAACTGTTCAGCTTCCTACATAACTATTTATTTATTTATTTACAATATATAATCCTGACGGATTATATTCTAACAATCCCCCTCTTAATCTGAAGGGGTGTTCGTAAGTCTGAGCATGTTTCTGAATCTTTCAAACTTTTCTCGTCTAAGCGCTTTGGTGAAGATGTCTGCAACTTGATCATTTGTGGAACAATGTCGAAGATGGACTGTCTTGGCCTCTACATGATGTCGAATCAAATGATACTTTGTGTTGATGTGTTTGGTTCGATCATGGAATCTAGGATTCTTAGCCAGCTTGATTGCAGAAGTATTGTCGACCAACAATGGAGTGGAGTTTTCTTGTTTTTCCTACAAATCTTCAAGTATCTTCCTGAGCCATACTATTTCTTTCGTTGCTTCAGCTACAGCCACATATTCAGCTTCTGTTGTTGAATCTGCCGGAACTGACTATTTGTGTGATCTCCATGAGACAGCTGTTGATCCAAGACTCATAGTGTATCCAGAAGTTGATACTCCTGTCTCCTTATCGCCATCAAAATCTGAGTCTGAGTACCCAATAAGTTTGAAGTCATCCACTTTAGAGTACTTGAGTCCAACGTCTTGAGTCCCCTTCAAGTATCTTAGAACTCTTTTTGCAGTTGACCAGTGTCCTTCACAAGGTTTATGCATGAACCTTGAAAGTATACCAACAACATAAGAAATATCTAGACTAGTTGTTGTAAGGTAGATAAGACTTCCTACAAGTTGTCGATACTTGGTCGCATCCTCAAATTCTTTTCCTTCGCTTGATGTGAGCTTCATTTTCTGTTCCATTGGAGTAGATATAGGGTTGCATTCTGTCATGCAAAATTTGTTTAGTAGTTCTCCAACATATTTTTTCTGAGATAGGAATATGTACTTAGGATGTTGAGTGACTTCAATTCCTAAGTAATAGTGGATATGTCCCATATCTGTCATCTCAAAGATCTTTTTCAAATCTTTCTTTATGGATGCTATATAGCTCTCATTGTTCCCTGTCATCAAAAGATCATCTACATACACCACAAGATACACAACA
>LPNX010881730.1:845957-859172 GCA_001517045.1 Pseudotsuga menziesii | reverse complement strand
TTTGTACTTTTTTATACATCTTATACAGAGGAAGTTTTGTTGGGTTTTCTTACTCTTGTGGGTTTTCTAGGATAAATCTTTGTGTTCTTTTGTGTGGCTACACTTGTCTATCTTTTAGTGATCCTTTTGCTTATGGTTATGCTGTTATGATGCTAAATGTTATAAGATCTTATATAACCATTAAAAACTTAACCTGGTATCATAACTACCCTGAAATAAGTCTTTGTGCAGCCAAAATAGTGCTACAACTACAACTATTGAAAATTAGGGTTTCATGCTTGAAAACCCTAAAAGACTAAAAACTAGTAATTTTGGGACTTTCATTATATCTAGATATTGGAGAAGGATAATGAGCCTACACTTTTACAGACCGAATATAAATTTTTGATGTACATTGTGTAAAGGTTTCAGCCTAAGATTCACTATAATCTAGGATATATGATTCCTCAAAATCAGGGTTCTAGCCTCTCCCAAGATTCAACCTTAAACAGGTTACCTAAGGAGAATTGCTATATCTCTGGCTACGAAATTCCAAATGAAATTTTGCAAGATGTTATAGATATGGAACGTACTGTACTTTCTGTGGTAAAAGTTTAATAACTCGAAGGTGAAACAGTGACACGTCACAATCCGTACAAGTTTGATATGATGAACAGTCTTGAAATAAGTCACCTTGGGAAACTTCGCCTAAGTCCCAATTGGTGAAACCCATTTTGCTCTAACCTACGGGGTTGGAAAGAGGACATATGGGGCTACCTCCATGATAAATTTCAAACACACAGAGGCATCAATTTCTAAGCTACCGATCAAAAAATTATGTAGAATAAATTGAAGAAAACTAGGGCATCAGATATTTTACAGTTTTGGTCATAGTTTTGGGAAAATGAGTATGTTGCTCAGCTCGCCTTGAGGAGGCACATATTTATATCCAATAAAATATGAAATGTACCTAATTTGAAAAAAATTAGGGTTCCTCTGTCAAACCCTAGGTCCACCGGAAGCAACATTCCAGAAAAACTTTCAAGCAAGCATCAGATTGAAGTAATTTCATTGGTCAAAGGAGGAGTTGCAAATCCCGAAGGAGATTAAGACAAAGCATAATAATAAGCCTTCCAAAAATACAAAGATAAGTATTTGAATTTTATTTTCTATATATGTTGTGTATTATGCATGACAGAATGTTTGCATTAATGACAATATACTACTATTATGCATGTTATGGGTAAGTAGCCCATGGTGCTATACAACTCTCTATTGCTACTTATCTAGAATGAAACCTCTTTGCTGACATATTGGATTGGTCTACAATCTCAATGATGTTATGGTAGAGATGGAAGGCATTTGAAAAGTTTCTTTGAGATATGGATGAATGTTGTATTGGCTAAAATAGTTGCATGATGCATAAGAATTTTTCTTTATGCATATGTCCTATGAAATGGTTATAACCATGCAACTGAGGAATTTGACTTGTAGGAAAGGTCATGTACAACTGCCTACAAGAAAACGAGGATGGGACTTGTTTCGAAGAACAAGTGACAACAATTCAAAATTCACTCCAATAAAACATGAACCTGAAGCACCCAGGGTCAGAGACACCATGACAGAAGAAATAGCTCCAGAAGAATATAAGAGAGCGGTAGATCCACCTCAAGAGATGAAGAAAAGTATGGCAAGAATTCCAAACCAAATATATGGTTTCGAGACTTGAAGGGATTTCCGTACTGTCTTCCATATGGATCTACAAGAACAAGTATACAAAGCGAGGTTCATGGTTTTTCTCAGAAAGAATAGACTATGGCATGACATATTCTATTGACCAGACACACTTCTCCAGTAGAAGTATATATCGAGCAAAAAACCATCTGTACATAATAGGCTTTGTACGAGCTCAGAAAACGCCCATAGATAAGCACATCCATGAGCTTGAAATACCACCTAGAGTGATGAATATCTTAACCTTTGCTACAAGGTTGAAGATGGAAACCTATAGAAGATAACAAGCTCATAGATGGGTGTAAGATGAACGTTTCAAAAAAGTTCAAAATAAAAGGATTTTGGTATCTAGTAACCTGAGATGGATACATAGTAGTAGAATGATACTTGTCACTCCAGTACAAAATGCAGGAGGATGATGCTTCGCTTCAAGGGGAGTGACTACAAAATATCTTCGAGTTGGACATGGTACGACATGATGGACAAATTTCATATGGACTAAGGCTTTACCAAGAGTAAAGTGGGTTACAACCTTCAAGGTTGAATGCGGAAGACTGGGATATGTCGATGACCTGACATTGTGAACTCATGGTAGAAGCAATGATGGAAGAGTACCAGTCATGATTGGGATACATACAGTACCCAAACCAGAAACCAAGAGTGTCGTATCTTCCAAGTAGATCTACAAGATAAAACATGTTGTTGATGGAAGAGAAGATTTGTGGCCAAAGAATTCTCTTAGAGAAAAATAGTTGATTATGCTAAATGAAAAACTACATTTTGAAAGCTAACACACATTAGATTTCACTTACCTTGCAACGATTTAAGGTTGAAATATAACTCCAGTTATATTTTCATCACGGTGCAATGTGACAATGTGGTTGTGTTAGATGAAAAACTACTTTATGAAAGCTAACACACATTAGCTTTCACTCATCATGCCATGTTGTTAAAAAGAAAGCTAACTCTAGCTATATTTTCACAATGGTGTAATGAGCTAACACACAAGCTTTCGCTCATAGTGCCATGTTAGAAGGAAAGCTAACTCAAGTTAGATTTCCATCATGGTATAATGTATTTGATGACAATGTGGTAGTGTTAGATGGAAAACTACATTATCAAAAGCTAACACACATTAACTTTTACTCACCGTGCAATGTTTTAAGAATGAAAGTTAACTCCATCTAGATTTTCATCATGGTGCATTGTTATTGATGACAATATGGTCGTGCTAGATGGAAAACTACACTATGAAAACTTACACACATTAGATTTTACTCACTGTGTCATGATTTAAGGATGAAAGCTAACTTCAGCTAGATTTTCAACACAACGCAATATGATTGATGACAATGTGGTTGTGTTACATGGAAAACTACCTTATAAAAGCTAACACACATTGGCTTTCACTCATCATGCTATGTTGTTAAAATGAAAGCTAACTCCAGCTAGATTTCCATCATGGTGTAATGAGTTAAAAAACATAAGATTTCCTTTATAGTGCCATGTTGTTAGAAGGAAAGCTATCTCTAGTTAGATTTCCACCATGATGTAATGTATTTGATGATAATGTGGTTGTTTTAGATGGAAAGCTACCTTATGAAAGCTTAACAGACATAAAGCTTAACAGACATTAGCTTTACTCACCATGCAATGTTTTAAGAATGAAAGCTAACTCCAGCTAGATTTTCATCATGATTCATTGTGATTGATGACAATGTGGTTGTGCTAGATGGAAAAATACATTATGAAAGATTACACACATTAGATTTAAGGATGAAAGTTAACTTCAACTAGATTTCCAACATAGTGCAATGTGCTTGATGACAATGTGGTTGTGTTACACGGAAAACTACCTTATAAAAGCTAACACACATTAACTTTCACTCATTGTGCCATGTTGTTAAAAGGAAAGCTAACTCCAGCTAGATTTCCATCATGGTGTAATGAGCTAACACACACAAGCTTTCCCTTATAGTGCCATGTTGTTAGAATAAAAACTAACTTCAGCTAAATTTTCATCATGGTGTAATGTATTTGATAACAATGTGGCTGTGTTAAATGGAAATCTACCTTATGAAAGCTAACACACATTATCTTTCACTCATCGTGCCATGTTGTAATGAATTAGCTTTCCATCATGGTGTAATGTATTTGATAACAATGTGGCTGTGTTAAATGGAAATCTACCTTATGAAAGCTAACAAACATTAGCTTTACTGACCGTGCAATTTTTTAAGAATGAAAACTAACTCTAGCTAAATTTTCATTATGGTGCATTGTGATTGATGACAATGTGGTTGTGCTAGATGGAAAACTACATTATGAAAACTAACACATTAGATTTCACTCATCGTGCATTGGTTTAATGACGAAATCTAACTCCAGCTAGATTTCCATCACAGTGCAATGCGATTAGTGATGATGTGGTTGTGTTAGATAGAAAACTACCTTATGAAAGCTAACACACATTATCTTTCACTCATCATGCCATGCTATAATGAATTAGATTTCCATCATGGTGTAATTTATTTGATGACAATGTGGCAGTGTTAGATGGAAAACTACATTATCAAAAGCTAACACACATTAACTTTTACTCACCGTGCAATGTTTTAAGAATGAAAGCTAACTCCAGCTAGATTTCCATCATGGTGCATTGTGATTGATGACAATGTGGCCGTGCTAGATGAAAAACTATACTATGAAAACTTACACACATTAGATTTTACTCACCGTGTCATGATATAAGGATGAAATCTAACTTCAGCTAGATTTCCAACACAACGCAATATGATTGATGACAATGTGGTTGTGTTACATGGAAAACTACCTTATGAAAGCTAACACACATTGGATTTCACTCATTATGCCATGTTTCTTAAAGGAAAGTTAACTCCAGCTAGATTTTCATCATGGTGTAATGAGCTAACACACATAAGCTTTCCCTTATAGTGCCATGTTGTTAGAAGGAAAGTTAACTCCAACTATATTTCCATCATGGTGTAATGTATTTGATAACAATGTAGCTGTGTTAGATGAAAAATTACCTTATGAAAGCTAACATACGTTAGTTTTATTGACCATGCAATGTTTTAAGAACGAAATCTAACTCTAGCTAGATTTCCATCATAGTGCATTGTGATTGATGATAATGTGGTTGTGCTGGATGGAAAACTACATTATAAAAGCTAACACATTAGATTTCACTCACTGTGCAATGATTTAAGGACGAAAGCTAACTCCATCTATATTTCCATCACAGTGCAATGTGATCAATGACGATGTTTTGTGTTAGATGGAAAACTACCTTATGAAAGCTAACATACATTATCTTTCACTCACTATGCCATGTTAGAAGGAAAGCTAACTCCAGCTAGATTTGCATTATGGTGTAATGTATTTGATGACAATTTGGCTGTGTTAGATGAAAAAATACTTTACAAAAGCTAACACACATTAGCTATTACTCACCATCCAACGTTTTAAGAATGAAAACTAACTCTAGCTAGATTTCCAAAATGGGGCATTTTGGTTGATGACAATGTGGTTGTGATAAATGAAAAAATACATTATGAAAGGTAACACATATTATATTTAACTCATTGTGCAACAATTTAAGGTTGAAAGATAGCTCCAGTTATATTTCCATCACAATGTAATGAGACAATGTGGCAGTGTTAAATTAAAAACTAGCTTATGAAAGCTAACAAACATTAGCATTTACTCACTATGCAATGTTTTAAGAACGAAAGCTAATCTCAATTAAATTTTTATCATGGTGCATTGTGATTTATGACAATGTGACTTTGTTAGATAGAAAACTACACTATGAAAGCTTACACACATTAGATTTCACTCACCGTGCAACGATTTAAGGATGAAATCTAACTTCAACTAGATTTTCAACACAACGCAATGTGATTGATGACAATGGGGTTGTATTACATGGAAAACTACTTTATGAAAGCTAATACACATTAGTTATAACTCATCGTGCCATGTTAAAAAAAATCTAATTCTAGCTAGATTTCCATCATGGTGTAATGAGCTAACACACATAAGTTTTCCCTTATAGTGCCATGTTGTTAGAAGAAAAACTGGCTCTAGCTATATTTTCATCATGATGTATTGTATGTGATAACAATGTGGCTGTGCTAGATGGAAAACTACCTTATGAAAGCTAACATACATTAGTTTACTCACCGTGTAATGTTTTAAGAAGAAAAACTAACTCTAGCTAGATTTTCATCTTGGTGCATTGTGATTGATGACAATGTGGTTGTGCTAGATGGAAAACTACATTATGAATGCCAACACAGATTAGATTTCTCTCACTGTGCAATGATTTAAGGATGAAAGTTAACTCCAGCTAGATTTTCAACACGGTGCAATGTGTTTGATGACAATGTGGTTGTGTTACATGGAAAACTACCTTATGAAAGATAACACATATTAGCTTTCACTCATTGTGCCATGTTGTTAAAAGAAAAGCTAACTCCAACTAGATTTACATCATGGTGTAATGTATTTGATGACAATGTGGTTGTGTTAGATGAAAAACTACTTAATGCAAGCTAACATACATTAGTTTTACTCACCGTGCAATGTTTTAAAAATGAAGCTAACTCTAGCTACATTTTAATCATTGTGCATTATGATTGATGACAATGTGATTATGCTAGATGAGAAACTACATTATGAAAGCTAACACAGATTACGTTTCACTCATCGTGCAATGATTTAAGGACGAAAGGTAACTCCAGCTATAATTCCATCACAGAGCAATGAGATCGATGACGATGTGGTTATGTTAGATAAAAAACTACCTTATGGAAGCTAACACACATTAGCTTTCACTCATAGTGTCATGTTGTTAGAAGGAAATCTAAATCCAGGTAGATTTGCATCATGATGTAATGTATTTGATGACAATGTGGCTGTGTTAGATGAAAAACTACCTTATAAAAGTTAACGCACATTAGTTATTACTCATCATGCAACGTTTTAAGAAAAAAACTAACTCTAGCAAGATTTTCAACATAGTGCATTTTGATTGATGACAATTTGGTTGTGTTAAATGAAAAACTACATTATGAAAGCGAACACACATTATATTTCACTCACCGTGTAACGATTTAAGGTCGAAAGCTAACTCCAGCTAGATTTCCATCACAGTGCAATGTGACAATGTGATTGTGTTAGATAGAAAACTAATCCGGCTATGTTGTTAGGAGCAAAGCTAACTCCAACTATATTTTCATCATGGTGTAATGTATTTGATGACAATGCAGTTGTGTTAGTTGAAAAACTAACTTATGAAAGCTAACAACAACTAGATTTCCATCATGGTGCATTGTGATTGATGACAACCTGGTTGTGTTAGATGAAAACTACATTATGAAAGCTAACACATTAGATTTCTATCATCGTGCAATGATTTAAGGACTAAAGCTAACTTCAGCTAGATTTTCGTCATGGTGTTATGTATTTGATGACAATGTGACTCTTTTAGATAGAAAACTACCTTATAAATTCTAACACACATTAACTTTTACTCACCGTGCAATGTTTTAAAAACAAAAGCTAACACTAACTAGATTTTCATCTTGGCGCAATGAGCTAACGCACATTAGCTTTCATTCACCGTACAATGCTTTAAGAATGAAAGCTAACACATTGTTAAAAGGAAAGCTAATTATAGCTAGATTTTCATTATCATGTTATGTATTTGATGACAATGTGATTGTTTTAGATATAAAACTACATTTCGAAAACTAACACACATTAACTTTCACTCAACCATGCAATGTTTTAAGAACAAAAGCTAACTCCAGCTAGCTTTCCATCAGGGTGCAATGAACTAACACACATTATCTTTCACTCATCATGCCATGTTATTAGAAGGAAAGCTAACTCTAGCTAGATTTTCATCATGGTGTAATGTATTTGAGGACAATATGACCGTGTTAGATGGAAAACTAATTTATGACAGCTAACACACATTATCTTTTACTCATCGTGCAATGTCTTAAGAACAAAAGCTAACTCCAGCTAGCTTTCCATCAGGGTGCAATGAACTAACACACATTATCTTTTACTCATCGTGCAATGTCTTAAGAACAAAAGCTAACTCCAACTAGATTTCCATCATGGTGAATTGTGATTGATGACAATGTGGTTGTGCTAGATGAAAAACTACATTATGAAAGCTAACACACATTAGATTTCACTCACCGTGCAATGAGTTAAGGACGAAAGCTAATTTCAACTAGATATCCATTGTGGTACAATGTGATTGATGACAATGTGGTTGTGGTAAATAAAAAACTACCTTATGAAAGCTACCACACATTAGCTTTCTTTTATCATGACATGTTGTTAAAATGAAAGATAACTCCAGCTATATTTCCATCATGGTGTGATATATTTGATGACAATGTGGTTGTTTTAGATAGAAAGCTACCTTATGAAAACTAACACACATCAGCTTTCACTCATCGTGCAATGTTTTAAGAATGAAAGCCAACTCCAGCTACATTTCCATCATGGTGCAATGTGACTGATGACAACGTGGTTGTGTTAGATTTAAAACTGCATTATGAAAAACTAACACATTACCTTTTACTCACGGTGCAATGTTTTAAGAATGAAAGTTAACTGTAACTAGATTTCCATCATGGTGCTATGTAATTGATGACAATATGGTTGTGTCAGATAAAAAACTAATTGATGACAATGTGGTTGTGTCAGATGAAAAACTACCTTATGAAAAGTAACACACTTTAGCTTTCACTAACCATACAATGTTTTAAGAACGAAAACTAACTCCAACTAGATTTCCATCGTAGTACAATGTGATTGATGACAATGTAGTTGTGTCAGATGAAAAAATTCCTTATGAAAGCAATCGCATGTTAGGTTTCATTTACCATTCCATGTTGTTAGAAGGAAGCTAACTCCATTATATTTTCATTATGGTGTAACGTATTTGATAACAATGTGGTTGTGTTAGATAGAAAACTACCATATTAAAACTAACACAAATTACCTTTTAGTCACCATGCAATGTTTTCTGAATGAAAGCTAACTAAAGCTAGATTTCTATCATGGTGTGATGTGATTGATGACAGTGTGATTTTGTTAAATGAAAAACTACATTATGAAAACTAACACAGCTAGATTTCCATCATGATGTAATATGATTGATGACAATGTGATTTTGTTAGATGAAATACTACATTATGAAAACTAACACAGCTAGATTTCCATCATGTTGTAATGTGATTGATGATAAAGTGATTTTGTTAGATGAAAAACTACATTGCTAAAACTAACACACATTAACTTTTATTCAACGTGCAACATTTTAAGAATGGAAGCTAACTCTAGCTAGATTTCCAACACATTCATACACATACACCAATAATATAAGTCCCATGTCCAAAGTCAAATAGGAATTTGGTGGTTTTATTGGAGTTGATATCTATCATTCTCTAATAATTCTTGGATCTCTTATTTTTATCTCTTCATATATATTTTGTGTAATTTATATGTAAATTCCTTTTTGCTAGCATGCACAAGATGTAGGGGAACTATGTTTCGTGGCATACAAAAGGGCTACCCTATTGTTTTGAATTATTGCAACTATATTACTTTTTTGAACATACACTTCATATGGCTTAACCGTAATTACAAACTACAATTCAAATGTGTTACAAAAATTGGGAGGAGTTACAATGGAAAATATAATTTTGACAAGAGGAGACTATGTTGACCTCCTAATTAATGGTCAAGTTGTTGGACTAGGAAGGGTTGAATCTACAAAGACTACAACTCATTATGGTGGACAAAGGCTTAATGTAGGATATGTTATGGTTTTGATAATTGATGTCATTGAACCACATTTGATTGTGGAAGATGTTGATGAAGGGGACTTACATCCATGGAAGATCATATATTTGAGGCATAACAAAGGTAAATTAAAATCTTGAAGCACATGTTAAGTGTTTTTGATAATACATTGCTTGTTTTTTTGAGCAAATACTAAGTTTGATTAATTTGTTGTGTAGATGCAAATGTCTCTTCTGCATTTTCTATTGGAGACAAGGTAGATATTTTGCAATGTGGATTGAAGGTGGGTGAAGGCTCCATATTCAATACAGAGATTGGTCATAAGGTGCATGGCAGGATGGTGAAAAAGGGATCCATAGTGGTTAACATTGAGAAAGTGTTAAAACATGATGCTCTTTTGCCACATCCAATAGGATTTGAGAATACACTAGGGGGTGCATTGGGATCTTATGAGATTTGGCCAGAATCAGATTCAGAACCTCATTGTCATGATCATCCAATAAATACTCCCCAAGATAGGCTTACATTCACATGTAAAAAGGTTTCTCTTACACATGAATGCACAGGAACAAGCATGCGCATTGCCAAAGGGATCATAGTTAATGTCCGTGAGGATTACATGGTTGAGGGTGAAATGTTAGGTGAAAAGGAATTCAGTGTTTTTGTGGAAGACATAGATAGAAATTGTGAAAGATGTAGGATTGGGGACAAGTCTATACATTGTTTGGTTAGATGGCCAATAAATAAGTTGGTGGACAATGAAGGTGAGATTTTAAGGGTGAATGAAAATTTCAAGGAGGCACCCAAGGAAATGGCGGTATGGGATCTTATAGAGGACACAAGTCCCTTAAACACATGGGATGATGATATTTATAATGAAAAAGACCCAGACTCAATTGCTATGCACGCAACGAGGCCATATAAAAGGATTAAACGAGTTGTGGCTACAAAAAAAAGTTGAAAACTTTCAAATACAAAG
This sequence comes from Pseudotsuga menziesii, assembly GCA_001517045.1. Classification (NCBI taxonomy): domain Eukaryota; kingdom Viridiplantae; phylum Streptophyta; class Pinopsida; order Pinales; family Pinaceae; genus Pseudotsuga; species Pseudotsuga menziesii. The sequence goes on along the minus strand of LPNX010881730.1, from coordinate 848,626 downwards.
AGATGAAGAGAAAGAAATACGACTTTTAGCAGCGGATGAATGTTGCAAACAAGATTGTCTTCAACATGTGGATAGGAAAGCCATTGCAACTACTAGAAGGGGTATGAAACTCTTTAAAAAAATAACATTAGGGAATTTGTCTTGAATTCACTCCTTTCCAACACAATCATGTCAAAGAGCCATGGCCATGGCCTACCTCCTACTATTAGGAAAGTAAAGGACATGAGGTTTAATGGAGATATTATTTGTAAGAAAGCATGGTACAAGGTACATAATATTCCTCAAAGCACCTTCTATACTTACCAACATAATTTCCAACAAGGACATGTCAAAGGAATTCATGGTAACACCAACAAATGCAAACCATTGTAATGGATAATTCGGACTTTTCACCGAACCAAACACGACAAGTTGAAGAAGATGGAACATCTGCTCCTTTAAGATTGTTGCCATCAACATACACCCAAAGTTCTTTGTTAAAAGAGATCAACGAGGCTCTTCAAGAGCTAAATTTTCCATCAATATCACAACCAACAATGAGCAAGATTTGGAATACTCATTTTCCAGATGTGGCATTCTCAAAGAACACTAACTTCAGTAAATGTAGTGAATGTATCGTGTTGAAAGCACAGATGAAGACAACGACTACAAAAGAGTTGGAAGAAAAGGCACGAGCTAGACTAAAGAAACATAAAAAGATTGTTATGTGTGGAAGATACTGCTACTATTCCCACAAAATTATGTCAGACCGGTATCCAAAGGAATACTTGAGCATTATCCATGATAAAATGGACAAAACAAAGACTTCAATCCCAAGATTATGTGTCAAATCAAAATCTTTTGCAGGAACAAACTTGGGTTTATCGTTGACAGGTATGCTAACACATGGGCATAGCACATGAGGTTTTGGTCATTTTTCCCTACCATTTGTACACATGGGATCACAATTTACCATTACATCTCTTGCAAAGTGCTTGAGGGACCTTGAAGACCCACACCTTGATATGTATGGTGATTTTCTTTATGAGAGTGGAAGTTCAAGAAACACACTTTCAAATGCATTACTTCAAAACTCTATTTACTCAAAATGTAGAGTGTACAAGGATGCTTTCCTATCTTTAAATGGAAGCTCAACAAATCAAAATCTTGATTTTAAACCTCTTCCTCCACATTTGTTGTTATAGTTGGACAATGCAGCTAGTGATAATAAGAATCGTTATGTTTTCATGTTTCTATCACTATTAACTACACTTGGTGTCTTCATCACTATTGAGGGTGGGTTCTTGCTTGTGGGGCACACCCATGAAGACATAGATGGAACCTACGGAATAATGTCTTCAAACTTGAAAAGTAAAGATATATATTCTTTACCTGAGATGATGGATACATATTGCACAATAGAAGAAAAAAGGGTGTTTCCACCTAAACTTATTGACAAAGTGTATGAATTAAAAAGTTTTCTTAATGGGTACATCAAGGAGGGGAAAAATGCACTAGTTGGACATCTTAATGTCCAGTACTTCCAATTCCTTGTACTCAATGATGTTCCAGTTATGAGGTATAAAGAATCCATCAGAGACATTGAGTGGTCAGAACTAGTGGAGTTGTGGAATATAGATGATGAAGGCCGACCTATATTTCCCATAGGGAAGCCATCTTTCTTACATCCCAAAGACAATGATGCATATTTAAAAGAACTAAAGGAAGGAATAACATCATACATAAAAATGTGGAAAGAGACTATTGCAATGAGAATTCACCAATTGTTACAGAGGAATGGAATGAAAAACTAGATTATTGGAAAAGAGTTCTTGATGCATTAGATGGAATCTACAATGACCATACACCCTTGGATGAAACTTATTCTTCTTCTGATTATTTTTGGCCAAAGACGAGGAAAAATGTTAACGTTGATGGTAATGCACTCCATGCAATATCAAGTATTATGGATGGGGATTTTGATAATGTGACAGATGAACCGGTATATGTTGGACCCAAGTGAAACAAGCCAAAGCCAACATTTGATCCTAGAATTGATGTTGAGAAAGGAAATATGTTGCTTGTTAGATCAGGAAATGAGGATGAAGGAGAGATGATTTGGATGGCAAAAGCCACCTCAGATATCTTCCAGGATGATGATAGCAAGACCCTTCATGTAAAGATTGATTGGTGCATCCTAGCTCAGGGAAATACAAGGAAAAAGTTTTAGAACAATATTGGGTACCAAATCTTGATGACACAGAACTTGGATCTATTCCAATTAATACCATAGTTTGGGTATGGATTCCAAAGAAAGAAGATTGCAAGAAGACAAAGATAAATAAATGTGGTGTACAAGTTGTACTTGATCTGCTTGAGCGGATATAAGGAGATTAGGTGGAGATGATACATGAATGTAACTTTGCTTTTTGAATGACTTTTAGTATACATGAAGAAAAAATTTTCAATGTTTGTACTATAATAAATACTCTTCAAGCTACTTTTTGAGGAGTTTTATATTATTTACCGCATATATGAAATTTCACTTCAAGTTCAATGTTAATTTATGTGATGATACTTTATGCGAATTAGATAATACCATTCAAATTTTAACTTTTCAATTTGTCTTTTAGATCAACACAACATCTCACTATATCAAATGTGCATAATTATATTCATTAATGCATGCA
>LPNX010881730.1:801692-844895 GCA_001517045.1 Pseudotsuga menziesii | reverse complement strand
GAAGAAACACTTTTAAATTTTTGTTGTATATCAAATATTCTCTTCAAGCCTTTTTTTGAGGAATTTTATATTATTTACTAATATGAAAATTTTGGTTCAACATCTATGTTAATTCATGTGACGGTACTTTATGTGAATTAGATAATACCATTCAATTTTTAACTTTTCAATTTGTTTTTTACATAAACTCAACATGTCACTATATCAAATGTGCATAATCATATTCAATAATGAACCTTAAAACATCTTCTAGACTTCCTCTCTAAATAAAACATCATTTTTCTTTGTCACAGAGGATTAGAAATGTGTAATCCAGATGTTAACACAATCCCCCTCCCCTCATGTTGTAAAGGGTGCTAGCTCAATGGAAGAGCACCTGCATTTCAAGCAGGACGATGGTGGTTCGATTCCTCTGTGCCCTAACATAAATTAATACATGATTTAAATCTTATTGATAATATAAATATTGTAAGATATCTATATTTTCAATAAAAATATGCTCTTTTCAATTAAACACATTGTTCAAATACTTCATAAATAAATAATGAACACTTGAAATAATTAGTTAAGTTGGTTTTCCCCCTTTCCTCTTGTATATTAAAAAAATCAAACTCTATTGCACTAATACTATTATAGTTCATAATTAATTTTGATTTTTAAAATAAATAATATTAATAAATAAGGGAGGCTTTACTAACATCAATATCATTAAATAAATTTATAGGTAAGAAATTTCTCACGTTAATCTATAATTCATAAAGTAAACATTCATCAACTTAGTTTTTAATACACTACCACTACCACTACCAACAACAATAATAATAAATTATGTTGCTATTTTAATTCATAATTTATTTTAATCATTACAAGGGTAAAACTTAGACTTTAAAGTCGTAAAATATTTTCCTGTTTTGATTATAAGTAGTGCGAACTTCCAAAAATAAAACAGCATACTCAACAAAGACACAAATAATTACTACGACAATATTTCTAATTATTGTAGTAACAAATACAATGTTGGTATTATGTCATAAAATAATTTAATCAACTTAACATTAAATACAAACTATAAATAATATTACTAGACATTATGTAAGGATTCAAAGTCTATGACTTTCCTCATTTTGAAAGAACTCAATTTAGCGGAAGTTCTAAATTCTAGATCCACTAAATAATTACAAATTTAATGAAATATGTGTTATTTGGATTTTCCTCATAGGCTCAAAGGTTTGAATATTTCCCCCTCCCTATTCCTTGTGCATTCATGCCCCCATCTCTTTAACGTTGCGGCACATAGCTAGTTGTGGTATTTTTATTAATTTACATTTTACATGATGTCTCAAACATATTGTGCATGGCTAGCACTTAAACCATCGGCATTGATTTTAATCGTCGATACATAAAATACTAAATCCATGGTGGGTCCTTTTCCTTGAGCTCCACACCATGATCAAATACATCATGTGTAATTCAATACCATGGGGTCAAAACCAGGGTGTTACATGTGCTAACAAGTTTATAGGTCATTCTTAAATATGAACTTGACCTTTTGAGCCATTGACAATGTGCCCATTTTTCCCTTTTGAAAATATAAAATAAATGATAAGTAATATCAATGAAATTACAACAACAATATTCAATATCACTGCAGGACTATTCCAACAATATAAGGCGTACCCAAAATGGACATATGGATCAAATATTATAGTGAAAATACTAAAAGATACAACAGACTATAAAAAAGATGAAATTACATCTTTCCAACAATCCTCAAATTTCCATTGCATATTTATGAAATTTCTTATATTTCCATTGCATCTTACTAAAATTTCTCATATTTCGATCACATATTTCAAAAATATTTTATCTTTCAATTGCATATTTCCAAAAAAAATTATCTTCTCATTCATCTTTCCAAAATTTCTCAAATTTCCATCATGTCTTTCCAAAATTTCTTATCTTTCTTGTTGCACCTTCCCAAACCTTCTTAGCCTTCTTGTTAAAAATTCACAAAACTTCTTGTTAAAACTTCATAAAAAAATCCCAAAGCTTCTTGCTTCAACTTTGCAAATCTTGTTGTCACAACTTCACAAAGCATCCCAAAACTTATTGTGACAACTTCACAAAGATTCATGTTGAAAAATCTTTAAAAAAACTTGTTGCAACTTCTAAAAAAAACTTGTCACAACTTTCAACAAGTTTTTATCTCAACATTTTAAATCTTCCCAATAGTTCTTATCGCAGTACACCAAAATTTCTTATCACATCTTCAAAAATATTCTTATTGTCACATCATACCAAAAGTCTTTATCACATCACACCAAAACTTGTTATTACATTGCAGCCAAACTTCTTATCACATCACAATATAAGTACTTATCACACATTCAAAATATTCTTGAATATTAATCTTTGGGAAAGTTACATAATGATCACATGAATTAAAAACAAGGATTCTTCAAGGGACTTGCAAATACTTTGGAAACTTTGGAAAGATAGAAACTGTTAAGACTTGCAAGTGTGAAAAATGAGATGTTGTAGTTGTGAAAAGGAATGGGACTACAAAACATGAAGATTAGAAGAACACTAAAACTTAAGGCATTGAGGAGAGGCATGGGTGATAACTCAAGTCAAGAAGCTTTTTAATCTTGTATTTTTCACATCTGGCTCGTAATTAGCAAATCCTTTTTTACACTATAGAGGAGAGGAAGGGTATTCCAATAAATGGTTTAGTTCTTAGTTTCATATCTAATTTCGTCTATTTTATAACATGTGACTACAAGAAGAAACACCTTTCACAAAGTTTTTGCGGAACCTAGCAAAAAAAAGTCTCCTTTATCCATTTATAGAAATGGTGGGTAAATAAAAGTCTTAATAAATGTTTTTTTTTTTCAATGCTCCTAAACTGTGATAACACATTGGTACATAAACATAGTGCATTGAGACGTCATCACTGCATTGAGGCATCTAATAAAATCATGTATTGTGCTAGGTCTTTGTAAATTGATTCCATTCTTCAATTTAGTAATAACAATGCACTGACATGTCATACTATATGTCTCATCAGCATAGGGTAAAATAATTAAAAATTACCGAATGGTAATTTAGTTTTAAGGTTGATTTCATTGCTTTAGACCAAAGAATCATTTTCTCTTAACATCATTGTATTAATTCATTGTCATTGATGTTGTTATGTTGTCAAATTCTTTTTTTCTTTTCATTCGTTGTGTATTTGGAATATTTTCGAATTTTGCAAAATGGTTTTATAATTTCAATATTTGTCTACCTAGAAACCATACCTTTCTAGTGGGAAATACAATAAGTGTGTTTTACTTCTTCATTTACATTTTTTAGTGGAATATAATTTACAATTTATGTATTCCATTTTTTTTTAATTCCATATGGTGCATTCAAACCGTGCTCACAGTAGAATCTGTGATGTACCATGTGAATATATAGGGTCCCCTGCAACCTATGTGTTATGAGGAAAATAAAGGTGAATCACCATCTATGTGTTATTGTCTTAATAATGTATCGGTCAATGGGGATACTTAAAATCGCATGTATTCATCTAGTGCACTTTACAATATATAAAAACAGTAATAGTGGTGCTACCTACAATTGGAAACACATCGGTAAACACAAAAATATGTGTGCACATGCGGTTATAAGGTGCATTGTCTTTCTTGCATATGTGTTGCATATGATTGCATTACGCAACATTTTCATTATCTTTCTTCTAACTTGTCCATTGTACTAAATCTTCTCTGGAATTTTATCATTCCAGCAAAAATAAGATGTTTCATTTGGCTCCTGATTATGAATAAAGTCACTAACCTGGGATAATCTACAATGCTGAGGCCGTCAGGGTCCGAGCATATGCATTCTCTGCAGGAAGGGAGAAGATATGATACAACATTTGTTTATTGACTGCTCCTTTACTAAGAGAGACTTTGTAGTTCTTCATGAACAATATGGCTTTCCAACCTTTTTTAAGGGCACTGTCAGGTCGTTCCATGAACTTTGGTTCAAAAACTTTTCAGCCGGCAAAGATTTTATCTACTTGCCCCTCTTATTTTTTTGGAGCATCTGGAAACTAAGGAATGGTTGTATTTTTGACAATAAGCAGCCCACTGTTTACTCTATCATTCTACAAACTGAAGCGCTAATGCATCTTTATCCTGTTCCAAAAAAGAAGAAAAAAATCAGATGCATTGGTTCTTTGCCACAGCTCATCTTCCCATGTGGATTTTTTGATGGAGCAGCGGCTGGGAACCTTGGGGGAGCAGGTTTTGTGATTCATTTGAGTGGTTCTCATTCTATAAGCTTTTCTCTGGGTTGTGGCAGTAGTACTAATACTAGATCTGAGCTTCTGGTTCTTTGGGCTCTCCTTGTTGTGACTAAACATATGGGGATCCCTCTTCTTACTATATTTGGTGATTCCTTTGTCATCATCTCATGGGAAAACAGGACTACTTCACTAAACTCTCCTAAATTGAGTCACTGGTGTGAGGACATACGATATATGCTGAAATCTATTCTGTCTGTGACCATTAAGTATATTTATCGTGAGCATAACCAACGGGATGACAGTCTCTCAAAAAAGGCTCTATCATTAGATACTGGTTTTGGAAACTTCTTGGAATCTTTGGATGGCATGATCATTGATCATGGTAACTTTCAGATTTTTTAAAGCTTTGTGCTAGGCCTCAGCCCATAATTTTTTGCACATAATTATGTTTATGTTTGTTCAGAAGCCTAGCTGACACTGAAGACACTCTTAGCCTTCTTGTTATGCTCAGGACTAGTCTGCTTCATGGTCATTTTTTATCTTGAATTTTTTGCAAAACTTCTGACCTGTTTACAGGAATGATGATAAAATCCTACCCTTGGTAGACTTGTTGTCCATTATTGCTCATGCTCTTGGTGACATGGTATCACTATAGTGATTAGAAGGTTCCAAGGCGTAAGTTTCACAGTTGATGGATTGCCACTGCAGGCTGATTGTATATGATGTCCTTTGATTCAATTATGAATATCAAGGTCTAGTATTTTTTCTTCTGAAAAAAGGTACGTTTTCTAAAATAGATGCACCCCATGCGGTGCATATTGTAACTGTAAACACAACATTCATTCTTTTGCATGTGGTGCTAGATATATAGGTGTGCTTTGAGATGGTTAGAGGAACTTTTGCACATGCATCTATATATGGTAAGTGCGCCACTAATATTTAGAAATTAATTAAAAATTTGAGTTAATTGGTGCACTTCGGAATGTATGGACCCTCTGCATGTGGTGTGTCTATTTGTTTCTAATGCAATGATTTTCTCAATATGCGTAATGATGGAGCATTGCTCTACATGTGGTGTGTCTATTTGTTCCTAATGCAATGATTTTCTCAATATGCATAATGATGGAGAATTGAGCACCGATATTGGTGGATTGTTTTTGGAAGGAACAGCGATATCCTCAGTTTAAATACAAAATGGAGCATCAATAATATTACTAAAACCCCAAATTAGATTAATGGTGTGCACTATATGTTGCTAAGCATCAATCATGTTGTGTTATGATTTTAAAGGTGCATCATTAATGTTAGACCTTTTTTCGTAAAAAGGCTATTTGAATTATATAAAAAAATATCATTTTTTTGTTATGTTTATGTTTGAGTGAATCAAAGATAAAAATAATGACACGAGCAAAAGAAAGAACAATAATGGATCAACTTGTATAACTTTATATAGGAGTAGGAGGTCTAAGAGAGGGAGATGGATTTTTACCTTCACCTTTTACATCATAGACTCAATATTTTTTTTTATATTTATCATTAATTATTTAAGATTAATCAACATTTTATATGTGTTATTAATATTATTATTTATAATACCTATTTTAATAAAATATGCTTTTTTTCCTTTTGAATAAGAGGGAAATCTAAAATAGTGTATAGTATTCTCTTTTTATGTATGGAACCAAATCCTTATGGATACTTGATACTAAATTACTTTTCTTAGTCTCGGTGATTATGGATAACAAGGCATATTGAGTATATTAGGTATCCAATAGGGCATTGGAGTCAGATGTAAAATTGCTTCTAATTAGTTAAGTTCTCATGTTCCTAATTTGAATTTAAGGAAATAATGTTAATGACCCAAGACCAAAAGGAATTTGACATGGATGTAAGTCTTTCCCCTTAAGTACGATCAAAGTTCATTTTAGGTGGCATGGTATTTTTTGAATGTAATAACCCATGTTTTAAGCCTCTTGACTTATGTAATATGTTGTGATTTTTTATTATTGTGGCATTAGGTGTCAGGACAAAGGTCTCTAAGGACTAAGAGACATTATTATTTTTGTAAATAATTAATTAATAAAAACAACTGGCAAACTAGAAACCACAAATAAGGATCGGAGGCATTGATTCCACAGTGTGAGGGAGAATGTGGACATTACTATCACTTTAGAACTTGTTGTTGAATTGATGTTGTTCATCTTAGTTAATTTTGCACCTTTGTGACTTGAAGAGATGTTGGTCACCCAAAATTTAGTAGTTGATACCAAATCTCATTTATTTTTTCCTAAGGAGTTACTAGTGCACCCTCATGAAATAGTTATGGACTCAACTTGGTGAATGTTCCCCTTTGTAAAAGATTCTCTCCTATTTATGTGTTTTTAGTCATTTATGAGACCTCTTCCTAGTTTTTAGGGGGTGCAAGCTATTTTCTAGGTTCCACTCTTACACAATGCATTGATGAGGGGATATGCTACTATTCTCTTGCTTCTAAGTCATTTATGACCCTATTTTACCTCCACTCTCTCATCGATGCACCCTCTTTAGCCTCCACTCATCAATTTGTGTAACCCCTCACTATTATGGGAAGATACCTTGGTTATGTAACTCCTCCTCACTACTAATTCAAGTTATCCTCATGAATTCGAGTTGATGGAACCTAACCACGCACCTCACCTCTCTCCTAAATCGAATTAACCTCCTTGGTTCAAATTTTCCTCTTTTTGGTTTATAGAACGATGCTTCATCTTCTTGGTGATGGTGATGTGATTCATGTAATTCATGCTAAGAGATAGTAAGCTTGTGAGCCATGTTTTATATGCCATGATGCATGTGTGAGACTAGCTTGTTTCATGTTTGATGTAAGCCTAAAAAAATTTGAATAGTTCCTTTGATCTGTTTCTTGTCTCTATCATGATTTGGCAGGTAAATCCTGATGGTGAATGGCGATGTTATTAGGGACCTAGGTCATGAAGGGACTACCATTTCACCCGTTAGTGTGTTGGATGGGAAATTAGGTGGTGAGGAATTTATTTTTGGATCCTCATAATGATATCCTTGAGTGAAAATCTACCTGTGGATTCGTGGCCTAATCTCAACAATGGTCTATCAAAGTAAGATTTGGCTTGGCAGTGCCTAAGGATGGGTGGATCATGGTCTGGTGAATTCCAGATTCATTTTATGTTATTTAATACATCACTTGATTCATATATGGTTTCTAATGTTCCTGTAATGTCCCAATTCAAAAATTCCCAATAAAGGAAGAATTTTAGAAAAATTGTCTTGACTAGTTTTGACCCAGGGGGATTCGAATGGCTCAAGAGGATATTGAATTTGGTAGGGAATGATGTGGGAGATATTAGGACTATTAAATTGACTCTATAATATTTTTATTAAATTTCATATACATATGCAACTCGAATTGGGCATGATGGCAAAAAGGGAAAAATTACTAGCAATTTATGATGCAATTCCCCCTATGGTATGGGCAGAAATGGATCTCCAAATCCTATTCAACCCTCCAAATTTCAGAAAAAAATTATGGGGACTGTAATTATACTTCATTTTCTGTCATTATATTTGGTTAATAGTTCTAGAATAGAGGAATAAAGCTTCATATTTGAATGAACAATTTTAGTGATATTTGCTTAAGGGAAATGACACAATAAAGCTCAACTTCGACTCATAAATGGTACATATAATGGTTCAGAACAGAGAAATATGAATATATAATCTTTAAATCATTTAAATATCTATTAAAAACATATAACATTGACCCAAGTCACAATATACATCAGATACACAATCTCCATTGAAAGGGAAAATCATCACATGGAAACTAGTCACAAGAAAGCTTGGAAATGTGGACATTTGCATATATATTTATTCTGATTTTGGCATAAAAATAATTTTAACATGATATTACAGATACATAAACCATACATCGGATATTTTGCATCAATTGAACTCAATGGGGTGCAACCACTATTCACACTAGTGCACCTTCATAGAAATACATGGAAATATGGAAGTGGAAATTGAGAGAATGGGAGGAAAGATGGGTCACGAACAGCAGAAGACTCCTATATGCAATAAATAACTCTATGAAGCTCCAAATTAGAGGTATGAATTGCCTCTCCCATGGGAAACTTGGATGAGAATCTCACTCTCTCAAAATTGTCTCATAGCAGGGTAAGTGTGCACTCACCGTGCAAAGGACAAGCAATTGCTCTCCAAATTCCAAAGGAAAATTCACAAATGATCAAAATCCATTTCCATTGCTCATGAAATATTTTTATAACCCTCATAATTCCCTCCAAGGTATAATTAATTCCCATATGCTTCCTCCACCTCATCCTTGATGTTTATTAACCTCCATGCCACTTGGCCTTCTCCTCGGCCCTTCAACTTCCACCAAATTCAAATGGTTTCCTATAACTCCCAAATTATACCTCTTGATGGCTATTTTTATCCCTGTAATGTCATATTTTTCATATGTCAGAAATCATGTCTCAAATCAGGTCTGACTTGTCTTAGAATCTTCCATCATTGTTGTCATAAAGCACGGGGAATCTAGCTCCACATGGCACCTAGTTTCTTCCTAGACTCTTCCTCTTCTATGGGGAGTTAATCCTACTCACCCATTCAAATCCTTGGGCTCGTGATATGTAATTTTATGACTCTTCACCTTCCAATAAAATTCCATCACTCATAATTCTGAATTTGGGGTTAAGTCATGACATGTGTAAGGAAGCATCTAGCCACCCAAGGCCCCCATGGACCTCCAAATGTCCTTATGAAGCAATGCCACTTTATTTTATCCATATTTATTATTTTCATGACCCAATTTAATGTGTAAATGATAAAATAAGGTTCTTGCAGGTCCCATAGCTCCCTTATTTCAATATTTAATGCCTCCTCCCCCAACCTAGGGAACTAGTAGGTGGGTGAACATTGTCAACTAGTAGACCTATCGGAATGGGGACATGACAGTCCTCCCCACCCAATATTGCTTTTCCTCAATCAATGCCAAGTTTGGATGCTGCAAAATTTGTTCATCTTCCCAAGTGGCCTCCTCACTAGGAAAATCCTTCCATTCTACCAAATATTATTTTATTGTTCTTCTTCGTAGCCTTCTCTCCCTTGTTCTCAAGATTTTGTTTGGAATGAACACACGTTTTCCTTCATCATCCAAAGGTGGTAAAGTATCTGAAACTGAAATTTTCTTCCTTATAACATTCTTTAGACAAGAAACATGAAACACATTATGAATTTTTCTTCCCATGGGAAGCTCCAATTAATAGGCCACTTCCCCAACTTTTCGAATCACTTTGTAGGGATCATAAAAACTTGGCTTGAGATTTTCTGAACCTTTACCCTTTATGCTGGTTTTTTTGTAGGGATGAAACATTAAATACACCAAGTCTTTCACTTGGAATTGTCTCTCCACTCTATGTTGTTCTGCATATTGTTTCTGTTGATTTTGAGCAACCTGCAAGTTATCTCTCAAAACGTTCAATATCCCTTGACTTTATTCAAGCCAATCCTTTGACTTTGGAGCTCTACTATCATAAAAAAATATGTTCAATAAAAGTGGATTCATCGTAACCATAAAGTGGTTTGAAAGGAGACATGCCAATGGACATATGGAAAGTAGTATTGTAACAAAACTCACCCAAATGCAACCATTTTATCCATCATTTTTGATGCCCACTAACATAGTTCCTCAAGTAGCCGTCCAACCATTGATTTACCTTCTCTATTTGTCCGTCAATTTGGGGATGAAGTCTTGTGCTAGGCGTCAAATTTTTCCCCACCATTTTTAAGAGTTCTTGCCAAAATGCACTCAAAAATATGGTATCCCTGTCACTAACAATGTTCTTAAGAATCCCATGCAATCTGAAAACTTCTTTAAAAATGATTTCAGCCACTTGTGAAGCAGTGAAATTAGTATTAACAAAAAAGAAATGAGAAAATTTAGTGAGTCTACGCACCACCACAAATATGAAATCCTTTCCAAATACTTTGGGCAAACCAGTGATGAAGTCCATAGAAATGTTCTCCCATTTTTGTAATGGAATAGGCAAGGGATGTAAGAGACCAGTTGGATGAGTGTGCTCCACTTTATTTTGCTGACATGTGGGTAATTCATTAACATACTTTGGAACATCAGCCTTCATCCCTTTCCTTGAGAATCTCTTCCTCAACATTTGGTATGTTTTGAAGAAACTGGGGTGACCTTCTAGAGGAGAGTCATGAGCTTTCTTTAAAATTTCCTCCTTCAATATCGAATTAGGGACCAAATATATTATATATTTGTAGTATATGATGCCTTTCAACACTTTATACCTATCATATTTGTTAGTCCCATAAAAAATTTCACAATAAAATTTATCCTTCGCATACTCTACCTCTAATGTGGCTTTCCAATTTTTTGCTACATCCATTAGAGAAATAGAAGGTATTCTAGATAAGGCATCAGCTACCACATTATTTTTTGCCTTTACATATTCAATATCAAAGTCAAATTCTTAAATTTTACTCACCCACTTTTGTTTCCTTTCATTTAGATCCTTTTGAGTGAGGAAGTAACTCAAGTTGTTATGGTCAGTTTTGACCACAAATTTGTATCCCACCAAGTATTGTCTGAACTTTACCAAAGCATGCATGATAGCTAGAATTTATTTATCATAAATGGATTAAATCTTACCATGTGTCTGTAGATTCCTACTCTCAAAATATATTGGGTGTTGTCCTTATTTTAGGACTGCTCCAATGCCTTCCCCTGATGCATCACATTCTGAGACAAATGGTTTAGAAAAATCAGGCAAATATAGAATAGGACAATTGCTCATTACCTCCTTCATTCTTTGGAAAAAAATTTCAACCCCTTCATTCCATTGGAAAGCATTTTTTTGTCAAAATAGTGAGAGGTGAAGTGAGTTGGGAGAACCCCTTCACAAAATTTCTATAGTAGGTCCAAATTCCAATGAATCCTCTTAATTCAGTGACACTTTTGGGATGAGGCCACTCTAAAATGGATCCTATTTTATCCATATCCACCTTCACACCATATTGACTAATCATGTGCCCAAGATATAAGATCTATGTCAAACCAAACTCACACTTTTATAGCTTAGCAAACAAATATTGATCATACAAAATTTTTAATACCTCTTCTAGATGATGCAAATGTTCTTCCCAAGTTTTACTGTAAATAAGAATGTCATCAAAGAAAAATAGTACAAAATTATGAAGTTTCTTGTGGAATATATTCTTCATGCATGATTGGAATGTGGCAGGTTCATTTGTCAATCCAAAGGGCATGGCAACAAACTCAAAGTGACCATAGTGGCATCTGAAAGCAATCTTTGGTATGTCTTCTTCTCTCATTCAAATTTGGTGATAACGAGATCTAAGGTCAATCTTTGAGAAGAACATGGCCCCATGGAGCTCATCCATGATCTCATCAACCCTTGGAATGGGGTATCTATTATTTATTGTCTTATTTTTTAATGCTCTGAAATCAATGCACATTCTCAAGGTTCCATCTTTCTTTTTTACCATAACAACTGAAGAAGCAAATAGGATATAACTAGGCCTTATGAAACCCAAATCCAAGATTTCTTTAATGGCGTTTTCAATCTCATCTCAAATCCTTTTGGGATGCCTATAAGGCTTCATTTTTAGATTTTTCATTCCTATCTCTAACTCAATTCTATGCTCAACACCTCTATCTAGTGGTATTCCTCGGGGAAGGTCTCCAAAAACCTTCTCATACTTAATCAATAGTTTCTCTATATCCTTAGGATGCTTGGAAATTTTCAAGTTGGGTTTAGGAGATGTAACTAAACATTCAAAATCCCACTCTATATCTTCATTCCTCAACATAGTCTTCATGCTATGAGAAGACACTACTTGATTTGGGTAAGTGTGCATTCCCCTCAACAAGATGGGTTTCCCTTTTGAATTTTTTAACCTTATTTCAGGGACTTGATAGTTCAATGTATCATTCCCCTAAATAATACAGACATTTTACTCCCAAAACCACATTTGTATCAGACACATTCACTACATAAAAATTATCAGTGATAATATGATTTCCTAGAGTAACTTGAAGCTTTGGAATCCATTTAGTGCAGTCCATAGAATTGTTACCTAGTATGATGACTATGAAACCATCAAAAGTTTAATCTTGTAGATTTCTCCTCTCCACCAAGGCTGCATCTATGAAGTTGTGAGTGGCTCCACCATCCACTAAAACTATGACCTTTTGGCCTTGTATGTTTCCCTTGAGCCTTAAGATGTGGAATCTAGGTACAGCCGAAAGTGCTACAATTTTTTCTGTATCAGGAATGGGTTGTTCTTCTTCTGCTATTTGATACCCTTCTTATTGGTCTACAAGTTGTTCTTGTTCCTCCTCCTACTCCTCTTCATCATATTCAGAAAAAACTTCAATGTAGTGTGCCTTCCCCTTGGCACATCTATGTCCTGGGACCCAAGGTTGTTGGCATGTAAAACATAGCTTATTTATGCTAATCTCTTCTTTGCTTGGTACTCCTTTATTTTCTTTGGTATATGATTCATTTTTCCATGGTTTCTTACCTTCCTTGAACTTGGAAGGGAAATTTTTCTTAGGAGGATATTTGGTTCTTGGCAACACATTCTACAAATCCCTTGTCAAATTCATGGCATCCTTCAATGCGGCTGGCTTGTGGGATTTCACTAGCCCTCTCAAAGGTTCTGTCAATCCTTAAATAAACAATAAAACCAACCTAGCCATAGATACATCAGAAACCGTTACTTAAAGCTTTTCAAATTCTAAAATATATGCTTCAGGAGTTCATACTTGATTCAATTGCGGTAGTTATTTGAAAGGAAGTTCAAGGTCTTTCCTCTCAAATCTCTCCATCTATGCATTTGAGAAACCCTCATAAGATAAAATATGATCATTTCCCAATGTTCTAAGACCATGGAACCACCAATCACTAGCTTCCCCTTGAAGATGCATAATTTCCATCTTCAATGCATCTACTTCAACCATAGGATTTAATTAAAAATATACACTTAATTTTTGCAACCAAACACTAGCAGACATTTGTGAGGAACCATCAAAGGAAGGAATGGTTAATTTTCCAATGGTGTACTTTAATTCCTGATTAATAGGATATTTCCTATTCTCATTTGCTCCTTGCTTGAATTGAAGAGAAGCTCTAATTTACTAATCAAAAGGGAGGACTTTCCTACACTCATCACCTAATTGCTGCCACTCATTTGCTCATTCTTTAACATCAAAGGTGGTGTAAGGAACTTATTTGGACTCTAAGAACTTAGTTATTGCAATTCCATTCTGATTTCTGAACTCATGTGGTCTTTTATGAGGTCCAGTCTTCAAAAAAATGGCTACCCCATGGGTCTTCCTCTCTTCATGGGGTGAACTACTACCACTCCCGAATGTGGACTTGCCCATAAGTTGGCTAGAAAACAATTATAACCCTTGCATAAAAAATTTGGAAATTCCTTCCTTCGCTTCCTCAATGAATATTTTAAGGTCTTCATGGTTTTCTTTGTCATCCATATTTCCCAGTTCTAGTTTTTCCTTAATCTTCTTGTAAAAAGAACTGACTTCTCCACTTTCTTCTCTTTCATTGTTAAGGTCTCCACTCTCTGTTTCTAATAGAGGAAGGTCAGATTCAGGAAACATGAATAGATATCTCTATCAATTTCCAATATCAAGCTCTGATACCATTGTAATCTCCCAATTCAAAAATTCCCAATAAAGGCAGAATTTTGGAAAAAATGTCTTGACTAGTTTTGACCCAAGGGGATTCGATTGGCTCAAGAGGGTCTCGAATTTGGTAGGGACTGATGTGGGAGATATTAGGAAACTTAAAGTGACCCTTTGATATTTTTATGACAGGTCATATACATATGCAACTCGAATTGGCCATGATGGAAAAAAGGGAAAAATTACTAGCAATTTATGATGCAATTCCCCTAGGGTATGGGTAGAAGTGGATCTCCAACTCCTATTAAACCCTAAAAAATTTCAGAAAATATTATGGTGAATATAATTAGACTTCATTTAATTTCATTATATGTGGTTAAGAGTTCTGCAAAAGAGGAATAAAGCTTCATATTCAAATGCACAATTTCAGTAATATTTACTTAAGGGAAATGACACAATAAAGCTCAAATTCGACTCATAAATGGTGTATATAATGGTTCAAAACAGAGAATTAAGAATACAGAATATTTAAATAATTTCAATATCTCACTAAAATCATATAAAATTTACCCAAGTCGCAATATACATCAAATACACAATCTCTATTGAAAGGAAAATCATCACATGAAAACTAGTCACAAGAAAGCTTGGAAATGTGGAAATTTGCATATATATTTATTCTGATTTCGACTTACAAAGCATGTGAACATGAAATAATAAATCCATAAATCATACATCAGAGCTTGGGCATCAACTGAACTCAATGGGGCATAACCACCATTCACACTAGTGCGCCTTCATAGAAAAACATGGAAATATGTAAGTGGAAATTGAGAGAATGGGAGTAAATATGGGTCACAAAAAATAGCAGCCCACTCTATATATCCATGCATCTAGATATTCCTCATGCTATGAGAAGACGCTGCTTGATTTGTGTAAGTGTGCATTCCCCTCAACAAGATGGGTTTCCTTTTTGAATTTTTTAACCTTATTTCAGGGACTTGATAGTTTAGTGTATGTTCCCCTAAAGAACACAACCATTGTACTCCAAAAACCACATTTCTATCAGCCACATTCACTACATAAAAATTATCAATGATAGAATGATTTCCTAGAGTAACTTGAAGCTTTGGAATCCATTTAGTGCAGTCCATAGAATTGTTACCTGGTATGGCGACTGTGAAACCATCAAAAGATTCATCTTGTAACTTTCTCCTCTCCACCAAGGCTGCATATATGAAGTTGTGAGTGGATCCACCATCCACTAAAACCGTGACCTTTTGGCCTTGTATGTTTCCCTTGAGGCTTAAGGTGTGGAATCTAGGTACACCCGAAAGTGCTGCAATTTTTCATATATCAGGACTAGGTTGTTCTTATTCTATTGTTTGATACCCTTCTTTTTGGGCTGCAATTTGTTCCTCTTCCTCCTCCTACTCCTCTTCATTATCTTCAAAAAATACTTCAATGTAGTGTGTCTTCCCCTTGAAACATCTATGTCTTGGGACCCAAGGTTGTTGGCATGTAAAACATAGCTTATTTCTTCTAATCTCTTCTTTGCTTGGTACTCCTTTATTTTATTTGGTATAGGATTCCTTTTTCCATGGTTTATTACCTACCTTTAAATTGGAAGGGAAATTTGGCTTAGGAGGATATTTGGTTCTTGGCAACAGATTCTACAAATCGCTTGTCAAATTCATGGCATCCTTCAATGTGGTTGGCTTATGGGATTTCACTAGCCCTCTCAAAGGTTTTGTCATTCCTTCAGTAAACAATAAAAGAAACCTAGCCATAGATACATCAAAAACCATTACTGAAATATTTTCAAATTCTAACATATATGCTTCAAGAATTCCTACTTGCTTCAATTGCACTAGTTATTTGAAAGGAAGTCCAGGGTCTTTCCTATCAAATCTCTCCAAGAGGATTCAATTGGCTCAAGAGGGTCTTGAATTTGGTAGGGACTTATGTGGGAGGTATTAGGACTCTTAAAGTGACCCTTTGATGGTTTTATTATAGTTCATAGACATCTGCAACTCGAATCGGGCATGATGGAAAAAGGGGCAAAATTACTAGCAATTTATGATGCAATTCCCCTAGTGTATGGGCAGAAGTGGATCTTCAAATCCTATTCGACCCTACCAAATTTCAGAACATAGTATGGTGACTATAATTAGACTTCATTTAATGTCATTATATGTGTTTAATAGTTCTACAACATAGGAATAAAACTTCATATTCAACTGCACAATTGCAGTGATTTTTTCTTAAGGGAAATGACATAATAAAGCTCAACTTCAACTCATAAATGGTGCATATAATGGTTTAGAACATAGAATTGTGAATATTGAATCTTTAAATCATTTCAATATCTCACTAAAATCATATAACATTGACCCAAGTCGCAATATACATCAAATACACAATCTCCATTGAAAGGGAAAATCATCACATGGAAACTAGTCACAAGAAATCTTGGAAATGTGAAAAGTTGCATATGTATTTCTTCTGATTTTGACTTACAGAGAATGTGAACATGATATCACAGAGCCATAAATCATACATCATATCTTGGGCATCAACTGAACTCAATGGGGCTCAACCACGATTCACACTAGTGCACCTTCATAGAAAAACATGGAAATGTGGAAGTGGAAATTTAGAGAATGGGAGGAAAGATGGGTCACGAAAAACAACATCCTCCTATATGCAATAAAACACTATATTAAGCTCAAAATGAGGGGTCTAAATTGCCTCTCCCATGGCCAAATTGGAAGAGAATATGACTCTCTAGAAATTGGCTCACTAGCAAGGTAAGTGTGCACTCAGCGTGCAAAGGACAAGCAATTGCTCTCCAAATTCCAAAGGCAAATTCACAAATGATAAAAATCAATTTCCACTCCTCATGAAATATTTGTATAACCCTCCTAAGGCCCTCCAAGGTATAATTCATTCCCATAGGCTTCCTCCACCTCATCCTTGATTTTTAGTAACCTCCATGCCACTTGGCCTTCTCCTCAACCCTTCATCTTTCACCAAATTCAAATGGTTGCCTCTAACTCTTGAATTCAACATCATGGTGGCTATTTTTAGCCCTGTCATGTCATATTTGTCATATGTCAGAAATCATGTATGCAATCAAGTCTGACTTAACATAGAATCTTCCATCATTGTTGTCATAAATTGCAAGGAATCTAGCTCCACATGGCACCTAGTTTCTTCCTAGACTCTTCCTCTTCTATGGGGAGTTACTCCTACTCACCCATTCAAATCCTTGGTCTCATGATATGTCATTTGATTTCTCTTCACCTTCCAATAACATTCCATCACTCATAATTTCGAATTTGGGGTTAATTCATGGCATGTGTAAGGAAGCATCTATCCACCCAAGGCCCCCATGGACCTCCAAATGTCCTTATGAAGCAATGCCACTTTATTTTCTCCATATTTATTATTTGTATGACCCAATTTACTGTGTAAATGATAAACTAAGGTTCTCTTGGGTCCCATAGCTCCCTTATTTCAATATTTAATGCCTCCTCCCCCAACCTAGGGAACTAGTAGGTGGGTGAACATTGTCAACTAGTAGACCTATTTGAATGGGGACATGACAGTGCCATGGGTGGCTGAACAATTATATTCTTGTGTAAATTGTATTTGTGCAAATCGATGGATGTAAAATGATGGATTTTCCTCATGGGATCTTCATTACACTTCTATCTATTAGATATGATTGAAATATATGCTTATATATTGTTCTCCATGTTTCTATTGCGCCCTAGATGGTTGAATTCAACTGTGTTTATGCATATGATTTTTTGTCTTGGTGATTGGATGTAGATTTCTCGGTTTACTGCTTGAAATCTGGTGGAAATTTTAGTTATTTATTCTATGATCTTGATTATAGTTGTAGTAATTCATTTGCATATTTATTTGTTGTAGTTTAACCAACAAGTGCACCCTATGTGGGCAAGTTGATCCATGTTTGAATTTTATAGTTGAAATTGCTAAGTTTCGATGACTAGTTATGGGTTTCACTGCTTAAAAACTAGATTGTTCGATTGTTTTTCGAAAGATCTTCTTTTTGTTGGGTGTATTGTTGTAACTTATCATGCTAGTGTGCCCTTAGTGGTTGTAGAATGCCTTTGAAGTCTAATATTCTTTTTAAATTAAGCTTACAGTTAGTTTTGCAAGGAATTGATTGTCAAACGAATGAATGGTTTGTCAATAAAAGGCTAACCTATAGATTTGAATTTTTGGATGAGTTAATTATTGTAGATGGAAGCCATCATATTTGTCGATTATCATTATTATATGGATTTAAAATTTAGCTTTAGATATGATCTGATAATTATTTCTTAACTATTTAAGAAAGTGTCGCAATTGGATTTACGAAAGTATCTTAAATTTCCTAATTTAACTGTTGAAATTTCTTAATTGAAATAGTTTGCAAGGTTCACGTAAATCTTATTTAAACAAGTTATAAGGTTGAATATGGTCACTTTGAATGTATTTAATAATGTGTATGCCCTTATTAAATATCTGAAACTAGTTAAATCTCATACTTGCACATCCTTGCATCGACATAAGCATTTGAGGAAATCTCGTACACACACACACACACAGGGTTGAATAACTAGCATAAAGAAGAAATAAACATTGTTAAAATAAGAACGAACTCTCATTAGCTCCATAATGAAGTTGAGTATTGGGCACTTCCTAAAACACCATGGGTATCTAGAATTTGTCATCTTTGTGAGATTAAGAAGGTTGATGATAAAAAAACACTCTTATTAGATTGTCTCGCATACACCCACATTAGAATTCAATTTCAAAATATTTGTTACAATAATTACCTTCATAATCTTTTAACTTAGCAAAACTATACTGGCATAGGAATGTTTTTCTTCAAGCTTTTCAAAACACAGAAATAAAATTATAAAGCAATGTAGTTTCTTAACTTTTTTTTTCTTAAGGTCCTATAAACCAAAGTTGGTCTTACTAGATGTCATCATGAGCGACAATATATATGAAATTTTTTTAATTTAAATATTATTATAAATTAATAAATGAATGAAACATGTATTTCAATATTTATTATATAATATTTAAAATTTAATATAAATGAAAAAATAGAGTTTAAAACAAAGTATTAACTCGTAGTATAACCAAAAACAAATTCTAAGCATATATGTTTTGTAATATTTCACATTGTAATAAAATTTAGGAGTTGTTTTAAAAACATAATGTTACCTCGTACGTTAAAAAAACAAATTAAGCAAAAATTAGAAGGTTTTGGAGAGTGTTACGAAACACGTCCAACTAATATTGCGTTGAGCAAAGTTAACAATGATTCAAAAGCCAAAAGTATATCAAGACTAGAGGTCTGACTAAAGCTTAATGCCACACGTTGAAAAACAAATACAAAACCATACCACGGTCACCATCTCACTAGAACGCCCCCTTTATTTTTCTTTCGACCTTATTTGAACAACCTTATACAAACAACGATGACCAATTATCGATTTCCAAATACAATATTATATGTAGTTGGTATATGGACTACCACTTTAACTTATAGTACACCACAATTTTTTCACCTAGCTACGTGTACTTAAGTTTTTTGTAATGTTGAATACAAATAATTAAATATTGTATACTATATTTATTGTACCATTAGGTGGGATGATATAAATTTAAATTTCATGTAAACAATTATTATAAATTTAAAAATATATATAAAGATCATTTTTATTTTTTATTGTATAATATTTTAATTTTTCATAAAAATAAATAAAATTAACCAATTATTATTCATACATTACAAAAATATAATTGAGCAAATTTAGCAGGAGTTTTTTACAAAATGTTTCCAAATACCTTACAACAAAAATCCAACTCAGCAAAATTAAATATTTTAAATTTTCATTAACATAAATAAAATTAGCAATTTTATAAACAAAGTGTTACCCATACATAGCAAAAATCTAACTGAGCAAATTTAGCAGGTGTTTTTTACCAAATGTTTCCGAATACCTTACAACAAAAATCCAACTCAGCAAAATTAAATATTTTAAATTTTCATAAAAATAAATAAAATTAGCAATTTTATAAACAAAGTGTTACCCGTATATTACAACAAAAATCTAACTAATTGAGTAAATTTAGCAGGTGTTTTTTACAAATTGTTTCCAAATACCTTAAAACAAAAATCCATCTAAGCAAAATTAAATATTTCAAATTTTCATAAAAATATATAAAATTAGCAATTTTATAAACAAAGTGTTACCCATACATTGCAACAAAAATCTAACTGAGCAAATTTAGCAGGTGTTTTTTACAAAATGTTTCCAAATACCTTACAACAAAATTCCAACTCACCAAAATTAGATATTTTAAATTTTCATAAAAATAATTAAAATTAGCAATTTTATAAACAAAGTGTTACCCGTACATTACAACAAAAATCTAACTAATTGAGCAAATTTAGCAGGTGTTTTTTACAAATTGTTTCCAAATACCTTACAACAAAAATCCAACTAAGCAAAATTAAATATTTCAAATTTTCATAAAAATAAATAAAATTAGCAATTTTATAAACAAAGTACAAAGTGTTACCCATACATTACAACAAAAAACTAACTGAGCAAATTTAGCAGGTGTTTTTTACAAAATGTTTCCAAATACCTTACAACAAAAATCCAACTCAACAAAATTAAATATTTTAAATTTTCATAAAAATAAATAAAATTAGCAATTTTATAAACAAAGTGTTACCCATACATTGCAACAAAAATCTAACTGAGCAAATTTAGCAGGTGTTTTTTACAAAATGTTTCCAAATAACTTACAACAAAAATCCAAGTGAGCAAAATTAAATATTTTAAATTTTCATAAAAATAAATAAAATTAGCAATTTTATAAACAAATTGTTATCCATACATTACAACAAAAATCTAACTGAGCAAATTTAGCAGGTGTTTTTTACAAAATGTTTCCAAATACCTTACAACCAAAATCTAACTAAACAAATTTAGCAGGTGTTTATTACAAAATGTTTCCAAATATATTACAACAAAAATCCAACTGAACAAATTTAGGAGATGTTTTTTACAAAACCTTTCCAAATACCTTACAACAAAAATCTAACTAAACAAAATTAACAACTTCATTTTACAAAACATTTAAAAAATCTAAATAAAAAAAATTTGCAAGTGTTTTTAACAAAATGTTTCCAAATACTTCATAACAAAAAACTAATTAAACAAAAATAACAATTTTGTTTACAAAATATTTTTTAATACATTAGGACTCCTATTAAAAATTAATACTTTTATTTTACAAAATATTTTTAAACATATCACAACCAATATTTTTAAACATATCACAAAAATACAAAGCAAACATGAAAACCTGCCCCCTCCACATCTTCACACGAATGCAAAGCTAAATAATTTTGGCCCAAGCATAGAGTTTACATTTTGATATATCATGTTAACGTGTGGCATTGAAAAGTATTTAAGCATAGTGTTTATATTTTTATTATTATATAAAGAAAAGTCTACGAAATATTTACATAAATAATCTCCGCCTTTTTTTTCCATAGAGGAACGTTTATATTAATTGTGAGATACACCTTATAATTTATTTAAACAATCTCTAACGTTGCAATATATTTTGGGCTCCCATCAAATCAAAAGTTAATTATATTTGCCTTGTGCACATTGCGTCTATATAGGGGTTTAATATGGGTATCGTGCATAAGAACTCTATATTTGGTTATTTGCAGTCGTTTATATTGCCACATTTTAGATATACACATATAGACACATATATATAAAGATATCATTAGAATAAAATTTATCATTCATTCAACAAAAATAGTTATTTATGATTTAACAAACATTATTAGAGTCTTTTTGTTTTACTTTAAGTTATTTACGAATTAGTAAACGAGGGTATGTTGTCATTTAATTTGAATAAAGTTTATTAAATGATAATTGAAAGTTATTTTATGTAATTGTCATTTTTATTACGCTGAGAGGCGCTTTATAGCCCAGTATGGGGGAGATCTTGTAACGTGATGTAACGTTATTAATGTTTATAACATGTCGGCAAAAAATAATAGTGATAGTGAATATTATGGGAGAGATCTTGTAACGTGATGCAACATTAGGAACATGTCGGCCGGGGCAAAAAATAATAGTGATAGTGAATATAATGGGAGAGATTTTGTAACACAAAATAAAAAATAATATCACTTTCGTAACGTTATTTTTATTAATAAAAAATAAATTTTCTAATAGGCCAAAATAAAACAATCTAATACGGGGAGATGTTGTAATCTTCCTACCTAACAAAACAATAAAAAAGTAAAAATTAAAAATGTCGGCCTTGCATATGATTTTAAAATCATGTACCCGTGGTTTTATTGTGCATGGTTTAGGAGGCTTTGCACATGGTTTTTAAACCATGTGCAAGGCCTCCTAAACAACCCATGGTTTTATTGTACATGGTTTAAGAGGGCCTTGCAAATGGTTTTAAGACCATGTGCAAGGCCTCCTAAACAACCCATGGTTTTATTGTACATGGTTTAAGAGGGCCTTGCAAATGGTTTTAAGACCATGTGCAAGGCCTCCTAAACAACCCATGGTTATAGGAGGGCCTTGCATATGGTTTTAAAACCATGTGTGGGGAAATGATGCAATGTTCGTTCCTAACAAAATAAAAAATATTATATTTCGGCCATAAATAATATTAAATATTAATAATAAAAATATTATATGTGGACCTTAAATAAAAATACATGTCTATTGGTTTGAATCAAATCAATGGATACCTAAGAAGAGGTTTGCACCTCGAGAGATTTGATCCATCTCGGCGCTTGATAGAGCCTAGGATTTTGATCTACGCTAGTTAAATAAGGTTTAATGATTAGTTGTTACTTGATGGGTTCATAAGTTATTAGCCTTTTTATATTAAGAATTTATTTAAAGAGTTAGAATGTTATAGAATGTTTGTGAGTAATGTTATATTTGGAGTTTTTCTCAACAAATTGTCACTCCACCTTAAGAGCTAAGTGAACATTGATTTTTTTCTTTTAATAAGCCATCGATATAAGGGTATATTTCTCATATTGTGTCGTATTTGTCTCTCGCATCCATATATATGCATTTGTAATATTTTTGAACGTAGTTTGTGATTCAAGTTTAAGGGTTAAGGAATGTCACAAGTGGTATTGGAGCTCTTTTTTAGGCAAAAAAATGGAGGATTTTTTGTTTCTTTTTTTCTTCTTTATAGATTTTTCAAGGGAAAGAAAGACAACGCTATTTAGATCAATTTCTAAAACTTTTTGTGAAGGATGTAAATAAACAATTGTAAATATAAATCCTTCTCGAAAAATATCTAAGTTCAAAAAATTCATCCAATCAAAGTCCGAGAAGTGGATTGTTGTTTTAGGGTATTTCTAGTGATTGATCCATGGGTTGCAGATAAAATATTTTTTGATAATGTGCCCATATTTACTCAAACTAGAGTCCATAGATGCAGATTGGATGAAATATTTCATAATTGGGGTCAAAAAGGGGGATTTTCATTAATATCGTGGGAGTTATGGCCATTTCAAATTTGTTTCCTCGAAATCATTGCCACAGAAAGGGCCTCCATTGAAAAGTAAGTTATTATGTCCCAATAGGTAGAAATTATTTCTTTAAGCGATGTGTTCTACACCTTTAGTTAGAACATATGTATTTAGTTCAACAAGTAAATATATGGTTGGGGAATAATACAAGCAAAAAATATAACCCTTATTGGAAACCCTTGTAACCTTTTTTGGTAATCATTCAAGTAATACCACAGCAGACAATACCTATATTCGGAATCCCATTTCCATGTACCTATGGGTGTATAGGAAGTCCCTTAAGTGCACTTGAAGTCAACCTTATATAAAACTATTAGATGTCTTCTTCATATAGTACATTGAGAATGACACTTGAGATATCCTTCTCTTCTACCTATGAATCAACTAGAATATATAAGAGCATCGTCTATCCTCCATAGCAAGAGACCCACGAAATTATGTTGAATACTACTATTGAAGTCTCACACACATATTTGACAGCTAGCACCTAATAGTCCTTTGTCATTAAGAATCCACCAACCCTAGTCATTTAATGAATCCTAGGACCTATGTCTTGTATCCACTCAAAAATCTTGGGCACATGGTAAATATTTGCATGCCTGCAACATGGATGGCTTAGTAGAATAAATGCAATAAAGTATGAAAAATATTCAAGGGTTAGATCCCATGGTCAACCAACTCTTAGTTGATATCAAACTAATCAAAAAACAACTTGGTGACTTGGAAGCCAACAAAACAAACCTTGTGGCACTTTACAAGGGAAAAGGCCTTTAGTTGGACCTAGTAGAGAAAACAAAAAGACATGAATCTTATAATGCCGGAGGGTATCTTTCACCACTCACACATTCCCTCTTCCAACAACTACCCCCAATTCCTCCCTACCTTAGCCCTTAAAAACACAAAATTGATCATGGAAAGAGATGGTCAAATGAGAACAAATCAAACTTTGGCATGATTGTGATGAACAATATTTCAAGGGCACAAATGCAATGGAATAAAAATTATTACAAATGGATGTACCCTCGCAAGGCCACTAGGAAGAAATCCTAATTCAAGACACTCCTAAACCATAATTGGAAGATGTAATACCTCATTCTAATGAAGAAACTACCTTACAAGGAACCCCAAATTTTACTCCATGCCTTATCAGGTTTGTCAACATCCCAAGCTTTCAAGTTAACACGGTTACATCAAGCACTACAAACTGATTGCTTTGAATGATAGTGGCAACACCCACAATTTTATTCATAGTGGAGTGGCTAAAGAAACCCATTGTTGTGTATGTGCCATAGAAAATTTTCAAATTATGATAGCCAATGGTGGTATGATGAAATGTGGTAGCCGATGTGAAAATGTGAAAATTTAAATGGGCAAGTATCACCTCAAAACTTACATGTTTTATATTAAAATTAGCAACTGCAATATGGTTCTCGAGGTAGAATGGCTATGCATTTTGGAGCTTTTCACCATAGATTTCATGAATAGGTGAATCCATGAAGATGGGTAACACTTTTTGGCCAAAAGTGACGGCGAAAATTCAATTTTCTACTCATTCATTAAATTGAAGTCCTCAAAACTCACATGTGCCTTATAAATTTTGACACGCACAAAAAATGAATTGTAGGGAAATATGTTGTCTTTCCACCTATATTTGTTTTAAATAATAATGTTATTTACTATGCAAAAATTACATTTAATGATATGTTTGTTCTTGTAAATCTCAGGAAAACTTTACAAGTGGCTTGTATGCACATAAAATAATTTAGTGATAAATATATAATATTTGAATATATATATATATATATGAACATAATCTACACAAAATGCACTAGGGCATGCAATTTTCTTTTAATTTATGATGGATTTTTTTTTTTAATTTTCAAAACTGATTGTTGAAAATTTTATTACATTTTACACACGTGTATGCATGTAAACTTTTTATACTTGTTAATTTTTCTTTGAGTTGATTTGAAGTCGTGGGCATGGTTTTGTAAGTGTAAGTTTCAAAATAAAAGAATTCATATGAACTCATAAACATATAAATTATAGTCCAATGGATAGATGATTCATTAACGAATCCATTCGTATGAAGCCCACCATCTAAGGTGGACTCTAGAACAAGGATTATGTATAGAAAAAAAGAGTAATAAAAATAACCTTTTAAAAAAGGGGCTAAAAACCCATTTTAAAGTCCTCGATCAAGGTTTTTAAAAACCTCGATCAAGCGTTTGTGCCCATTTTGAAAATACCTCAATCAAGGGTTATTGCGTGGTTAAGTGGGATATCGATTGAGATTTTTGAAAGATTAATAAAGCTTTCAAAAAATGCTAGATCAAGCTATTAGCTTGATTGAGTGATCGTTCTCCAACTTTTTCATTGATTTCAGTTTTATTTTTTCCCTCTAACCATACACAAATAAAAGGGCACACATATGTGATAGACCTATGCAATACAATTATGTCGCACATTCATGTAACCCACATAAGGGATACCAAAACCACTACCTTGATCTCCTTACCCCTATACCACTAAACCTTTGTAAGCTCAAACACCTTTAGTTAACCCATTACTTTTGAACCCCCTAACACATAACCCTCTAACCCAAAATTCACCTTGTAACACACATATGCACTCAACACACTTATGCAACCAACCAGATTATGTGTCAGTCACCGACATAATCCTAGTAACCTTTTATATGATGGTGATTCTCACACAATAAACATGAAATATGTGCATAGGTGATGCACCCATTTTAGGCACATAGGAAACACACCTAAGTGTTAATACAAAACTAAACTAACCACGTGATTCCTAACAATAACCCCCATAACCTCACCCCGCTTTATAGCTCGCATACTACCCTTGAACCCCATCACAACCCTAACCCTTAATCCACACAAACATTTAATGCATATAGACACCTAACTCACTAGTAAGAGACATATAATCAACTAACCAAACTAACTTACACAAATACGCAACTAATCAAACTAACCAACACACATAACCCCATAAGCCATATACTAAATTGGATTAACGTATTACGGGTCAAATATAGGAAACACATATATGTGATATACAATGCACATATGGGTCTAACATAAGTTATGCCAATCTACTACACTAAACCCATGACCTTTAAACAATTAACTCCCCTCACCTCAACAACTTTATATCTAATGCACTATCCTTGGACCCTTTGATGCATTAAGAAAAACACTTATGTGACCCACATAAGTAACACACATATATTACCTATGTAAGCAAGTGTAACCCACTACCCTCATAGACTTGACCCACCCAAAAATTACTAATCATTTGTAACCTTTACCCCTTTATATCTCACCCACTATCTGCAAACCCCTTTGTATTCAAGGTTTCTAAGTATTTTCTTTAGCTTATTTTGCAAATTGTTAATTGTAGTTGACATATTGGCATATACCCAAAATTTGATCTCAATTTGTAGTCTAAGAGTTCATTCAAGAACAATAATATTATCTGTCGAACATGGGATGAATTCTTGGACTCAATTTGCAATCTAGGAATCCATTGAAGAACAATAATATTATATGTCTAATATGATATGAATC
The DNA here is from genome assembly GCA_001517045.1 of Pseudotsuga menziesii. Taxonomy (NCBI): domain Eukaryota; kingdom Viridiplantae; phylum Streptophyta; class Pinopsida; order Pinales; family Pinaceae; genus Pseudotsuga; species Pseudotsuga menziesii. The sequence continues at coordinate 817,647 of LPNX010881730.1, read as the reverse complement.
ATTTCCCAAACAAGGGGAGTTGTAATTGTAATTATTGACTATAAATTGTAAAGTGGAACTCTCGTCGTTATTGTTAATTATAACTAACTTCAAGAATTGCAATCCCCTATTGTAAAATTAGTAATTTGTTAATCTAATTAGTATTTTCTTAAATTCTTATTGTACAATCATGAGTTGGTATTGTATATTAAAATGTAACTTGTAATTGTAAATTGTATTTGACATCATGAATTGTAAATGACAATGGATATAAGATAACTAACATTATAAACATTGAACATGAGCATAAGATAAACCTATAACTTCTAACAATAAAATTGTAAATTGTAACTTCTAATCCTAAACTTGTAATTTATGATGGTATAATATTTGTAAATTGTATAATTGATGGAATAAACATGGACATAAGATAAATAACGTACACTCATCGACATAAATATAAGATAAAGTTAACATACATGTGGATAAATATACTTAAAAAAATATAAATAACATGTACACACATCCACATAAACAATAAAATAACATAAATAACTCATGTTGACATAAACATAAGTCATCATATATCCATGAAGAAAAAAGATGGTACAAAATAATCCATCAAGTTCATAAAATAATACAATTATATATGTAAACGTAACAATAAAAATAGTTTGCAACATGAACAAGGATCATCCAATATGGGGACCAGGCCCTTGATGGGATGTGTGGCCACCCCCACCACTAGTACCTTCTCCACCATATGTTAAAACCCAAAAATTGATCACCTAGATCATTCCCCTTAGCTACATCACTCATGTATCCCATTTACTAAAGTTTGGCCTCCACCAACCCAAAAACCTTAACTTTATGACCATATTGAAAAAAATAGTTATTTCCCCACACAAAAATGAAGAAATTATCCCCAAAATACAAAAAAGAAAAGGAAAAAAAAGGTGAAAAAAGGAGTAAACAATCAAAACTTAAAAAGAAGAGAAGGAAAATATCAAAACCATGTGCCAATACCATGGTGTGCCCAAAACCAAGGGAAAATTTAACGTCGGTCATAATTTTTATAAATAGAAGGGTGGAGGCCCTTGTTTGAAATTGAATTTTCTTTTCTACCGAAACTTTGCCCAATTCTCTAAAACCCTAAGCTACCCATGTTGGCTTGGAGTCCCATTATTGTTGAGAGTGGAAAATTATGAGTTTGAAGTGGAGAACCATCAACCTTTGGATACCAAGAGCACCATTTCCTACACAATTGTATGGCCCCCCATTGAGGTAACAATTCTTTGTACCACCCAATCTTGGTATAATAAAATAAATGAAATTCCTATTGCATGCGTGTGTTCCTTATGTCTCTGTTTTTCAATGCATACAATAATTCTTGGTTTACTGTAGTAAGTTTATTTGTTTTAGTGTAGTTATTTTATTCTTGTTCAGATTTATTTTCCTATGTAAATGTTACTAATACTTTCATGTCTTAGTAGGTTCTTTTCTACACCATCTAGTGAGAAATCACTAGCTACATATTGGCAACTCCAACCGGGTATATATCCATTGATTTGTGGTTTGGTTATATCAGTCCTTGATTTCACGTTTTCTTAAAAATAAATTCAATGTGTTTGTTTAATTTCTTTATTATTAGAGACGTCTGACACCTTCTGTTAAATATGGAATACAAAAACCAGCATATTCTGACCAGTCAGACCTCTGTCAATGCGAAATTTAGTCTTTTATTTCTATTTTTTTCAATCAGATAGGGTCCCATCACGTCTATTTTATATTTTGGAGAGGCCCAGTCACCCACTTCGGTCCATAGAGAGTGACTTAGTCATCCTCATGGACCCAAAACCTATTACTTGTATTCCCATATCCAATTTGTGCCTTTTCTACCCATAAGATCATCTTAGTCATGTTGTTTTGACAAGAAAGCGTGACTTAGTCACATAATTTTCCTTGAAAGGAGTGACCTACCTCCTCAGTGTTGGGCTGCACCCTTTCTACCAGAAGAAGCGACCTAGTCACCCTTAACTACCCAATAGGAGAGACACTATCACTCAATTGTCCTCAATAAGAGAAAATTTCCTCCCTAGCTTCAGACGCTATATTTTTGGGTCTTGGTGTGCTCTAGTTTCTCAGACCTGCCCAAATTTTACAAATCAACCGCCCCTTGTTTTCCAATAAGAGTGACTTTTCTCTATTCGGATTCTGCCCTATCTCATCGCACCTATTTGGTAGGATTGTTACTATCAAGTCGCTTCTGCCCTTTTTGCTAGATCAATCCATCCCCTTGGTTTCTTGTTTCATGTTTGGTTTCCTTATTTATCATAGATGAATGAGTTTGTGGGTTGTGTAACATCATTGTATGCTCTCCCTCTGTACTTAGTCTGATCGTCTGGGATTAAAAGCTGACTGATTACTGATTGGGAAAGTTTGATATAGATACAACCTTCTTTTATGGTGGCACTCCTCCTCCTTGGTGAAAACCGCCTCTACATGTACGACTATCTAACTGGAATGTAGGACATCGTTTCCCTCTAAAAATTTGATGCATTTCTTCGAGATCCCCCCCTTTTAATCCTGTAGGACTTAACCCTCTGTCTTAGTAAGTGGCCCAGACCAACCACTCTTTGCATTTTTCCTTGCTTTGTAGTAGATCCTTCCTTTAGATGGGAGGCCTTTTTAGTACCCTCTACATTAGGTGGCCATGCCATTCGAGTCCCCTTAGGATTGTGATTCCTTGTAGTTTGACATCCATAAATGAAGCCTCATGTATTCTTTCATATTGTCACTCATTAACCTGTCCTTCGAAATCCCATCATGGAGTTTATGTTAAGCTCTTTTATGACTCCTTAAACAATGAAAAGATTACTGAGTGTTCTTGTTCCTTTCAGACTCGTTAAAGGATATGAAGGAATGCCCATCTAGTATAAGTTTACTGCCTTTTTCAGGTCAAATGGACTATTTACGAAAAATAAATACTCTATTCCCTTTCACCTAGAAGGGTTCTCCATTGCACGCTTTTATGATTTTTCAGGATTTGGAGACCAACTTTACGAAAAATACCACTCATGGAATCTTCTTTCTATTTTCAGACTTTAAAAATGAAAGCACCAATGAGCACTGACTATCTCGGGATCACCAAAAAATCAACAGGACGGTACCATATCAATCACCCTTATATCCCTTCTTTGAGCTTAGTAACCATGAAGAAGGCCTAAAGGGTGCTCCATTGCACCCCCATAGATCACATACAGTCCCTTCTATTGACAACAATCCTAGTCACCTTTGTTCAAAGTATCATGTGATGTGTCACCCTTGAAGCCCTTCATTCCTCATGATTATCATTTTCCCCTCTGAGGTCATCCTGTTGCATTTATACCTAGTTTAATTACGCCAGCTATGATTTCCTTCCCCAAATATCATTTTTGTATGCTTCTAGGTCAACCTTGTTGTTATACTCTGAACAAAAGAGGTTTGAGTTCCACGCTCATTCACTCTTGTATCCACCAAACAATGTCTCCAACTTTTCTTGTTCCATTCACTATATGGTTGTACACTTCATGCTTCTATCAATGAATCATCATTGACTTGGTATCTACATGCTTCCCTCTATCGACGTCAGCACATATATTCCAGAGGATAGACACCGAGGTCCCTGTACCTTGGCCTCATCGCCATCATCTATGAGTTCCTCTGAACCATATAAGGGGACTCCTTATTTCAATTTTATATGGTTGTCTCCCATGCAATTGAAATCAACAGCATCATCACAGCATTGAGATTCGTACAGGGTAATGGTCCCTTCATTCTTTGGTTGAAGACCCTAGATGTCCCTTAACTCTAGCACATTGGTGAGTGACTTTTGAACCCTTCAATATTATGTTCCTTGGGATATCCGAGTTGCGTAGGAGAAAGTGTGTAGAATCCCTCCATGATTCCTAGTGTGTCTAGCTCCAGATGCATTATACCTCCAATATTCAGACTCCCATTTATTTGAGTCCTTACAAATGTTGTACCCCTTTTGAGCCAACAAAACATCAGTTCATGATCATGCATTCATGATGCATGGTGTTGTTTCCAATTTTAGTTCTTTAGATCAGATATAGTTGGACCTTGATTCTATGTCATATATGAGTCCCCATTGGACACCTATGATGTACACAACAATTATTCATGTATTACTCAGGTCCCTTTTTGGGCCTCACTTTTGTATATCCTGGGACATTGATACATGCTTGAGGATTCCTGCCTCATTTATATATTTGAGATTGTATATACCTCAACCATTATTAAGGAATTGTATTTATAGGCATGGACCTTGTAGATCATGTGAATTGTGTGCTCCACCCTCCAACACAGTTTCTATTCTACATTACCCTTCTACTCACTACCTTGGAAAATAGATATCCTATGATGTTTATCGGCCATACTATGAGCTCCATCTATCACACATCAAGGGGGAATCTTTTAATATCCAAAATTTTCTCACTTGGATCATCCCACTTAGCTACATCACTCATGTATATTTTTTCCTAAAGTTTGGCCTCCACCAACCCAAAAACCTTGACTTTATAACCATATCGACAAAAATAATAATTCCCCTGCACAAAAATGAAGAAATTATCTCCAAGATACAAAAACAAAAGAAAAAGGAGAAAAAAGGGGAAAACATTAAAAAATTAAAAAGAAGACCGGGAAAATATCAAAACCATATTCCAATACCATGGTGTTACCAAAACCAAGGGCAAAGTTACCGTCGGTCAAAATTTCTATAAATTAAAGGATGGAGGCCCCCATTTGACATTAAATTTTCTTCCCTATGAAAAGTCTACCCAATTTTCTTCCCTACCGAAACTCTACCCATATGTTCTTTAAAAGCATGGTATTATCCTCTCATTTTGATGAAATAGGAAAAACTACATTAATTGGGGCTAATGGATGAAAACCCATGCATACATGAAAAGGGATATGATTGTTTGAGATATAATAAGATATGTTGTAGCTGTAATGAGTATAAGGATGGTATTAATTTTATGTATGTGGATGTTTGGAGTTTTCCATCATGATAATATGAATAGTCATGATTTTAATTACCTATGTATATCCATCAATCTATGGAGGGAAGAAAGTCAATTTGGTTAGCATGGTGCCCATAATGGCCCAAAGTTTAGACCAAAAGCTACTATGTAAATAGTGCTAGTAAGAAAATTTCAATGTCTTCTTCTCATAGGAGGACAAAGACGGGGTATTCCAAATATTATGTGTAGGGAGAATTTAGAAATGTAAAACCACCTACTTTTGATAGTGAGGTGAAATTTGGTCAAGAACATGAGACTGGTTTATTTGGATACGTAAATACTTCAAACTGCATGATTGCTCTGGAAATATGAAGGATGGAGCGAATATCTTTAATCTCAATGGAAAAGCATATATTGGGTGGGACCACTCAGATAGGTGAAGAAAATCAACAAGAAGAAAATTACTTTGAAGCAGTTCAAAAGATACTTTCAACAAAAATACATTTCGAATAATTACTATGATAATAAGGACAAAGAATGACATGACTTAAAGTTACGACAAATGAATATGGATGAATGTGTCTACAAGTTCATGGAGCTATTACAAAATTGCAAGTATCTCAGTGATGAGAAGGTAAATATCCATTGTTTCTTAAGCATGTTATCTCAATATTATGAGAATAGGATTGAATTTGATGAATCTAAAAATATTTATGGATAGATAAAAAAGGTTAAACATTGTTATGAAAAGTACAAGAATAAGATACAAATCATCAAGGCATGGAAGGAATTGAAGAAAAAAAATATTTAATAAATATAGAAAGGGTTTTGACCTTTTCCATAGAGAAATCAACAAAGGATTTTCTAACAAAGTTTCCTAGCACATATTGGAAATAAACTAGTTGAATTAGTGGGGAAGAGACCAAGAGAACCTATGAAATGTTGGGGATAGGGAGGAGATAATTTTCTTAGGATTATTCCCCATAGACATGAGGACAAAAGGGTTGTTCACAACATTCAAGAGGCTGCAACAATCAATGATATAGCAAGGACTATTCATGAAATTCATGCTACCTTAGAGGATTGCGAAGCTTACCACCCAACATGAATTGATCATCAACAAAAGCAGAGCATGATATTTCAATGTTACATGATCTTTTATTACAATTGGCACTAATATATTCCCACTAGTCAATTGGAAGGATAGAAGGGAAGACATGCCAATTTTCCTTTCATAGAGCCCATGTGGTGGCCTAGGTCCCAATAGACAGCCCATGAGCCCTAATGAAAAGATTCATTGACTAAAACCATATGTTTTCACACTGGAACATGAATTGGACATCAAGAACCATCATTAATGTTCTTATCCTCAAAATAGGCACCATATCCCACTCATTTTCCAAATATTCCCTATTTAGGGCCTATGTGATTGTTCAAGGATCCACACATGGGCTATAAGATATAAAGGAAAATGATATGGCCTAAGACATTAGATTTGTGTTTATACTATGGCATGTCCCTTAAGAACCATACCTAGTTCTTCTCTCTTTGAAATGGTGACCATATCTCACATGTGGGATAAAGGTTCCCTATGCATCCCCTTCAATGGTGACCCGAGTTGCCACACATGGCCCTTGAACTATAGAGGAAATTGATATGAACTTCAACTTTGAATTTAGACCTTGACCCATGTCATGGGTGATGAAAACCACCAGCTTTGATTTGTCTCTAAATACATAGCCTAAGAACATATGGACATTAACAAGGAAACATTGGAAGGCCTAGATGCATATTATAATGTAAATGAAGACTTCTAAATTTATAGTCGAATATGTAATTCATATTTAAATAATCATGGGTTTTATGTCCCATTTTAAAATGCTTCATTATTATTTGGCTGCAATAATCATTCAATTACGATGTTTAGAACTCATAATCAAATTTAATGTGTTGATTCTTGTCTCTATACTCATTACCTAGTGCAATGTCCTTAAAATATTTGTAAGTTAATATGACTTGGTGGCCAAAAATAACAAGAATTAGTTGGATAATAGATATTGTGTTTAGTTTCATCTATTGGTTGATAATGGTTAGAAGTGATATAAATGTATTGGTTGAGAATTAAAAAAAGATATATATGTATATTGTAGAAGTTGGCATATGCATGTACACACAAAGTTGGCATATCAAAGTTGTACACACAAACTTGGCATATGCATGTACACACAAATATAACTTATGCATTTGAAGGAATTGATTAACACAAATGTAAACTACACTATAGAAAAAAAAACCTTTGATTAGTTTATGTATAATATCACCTTTAAAATAAATATGATTAGCTTAAACATATATATATAATGTTAGATTTATGGTTTGTGATCATATGGAAACATATCAGATTTGTGATATGGTTGTCATTAATGGAAACACATAGTTCCAAGCATATGATCCAGATAAGCAGAGGACTCAGAAGAATCATGGATTTCCCACTTTGGTAAATCCACAAATTTTGAAAGAGAATATGATGAATAGATCCGATGGTCAGGAGTGAACCCGCAAACAAATCAATGGTTCATAAGAAAAGGGGAAGGCAGAAAGAGGAAGACGGAATGCGAATGATGAGAAATCAAAGTCCAAAGTTATATGAGTTTCTGCAACCTAAAGTCCTCCAACAGAATGTGGAAGGTGGAAAGCGGAAGGCAGAATGCAGAAGATGAGAAATCAAAGTCTAAATTAATATGGGTTTCCACAACCCGGTGTCCTCCAGCATAATGCAGAAGGTGGAAATCAGAAGATGGAAGGAGGAAAGCATTAATTGTGGAAGTTTTTTAAACAAATTTTGAAAACTCAGGATATGTACTCCACATCTGAACTAAGATCGATGATTGGGAAATGGTGAACAAGAAATCGACGACGCGGAAGGAGTTTGCACAAAAAGAGGTGCGGAAGCAAGTGTTTGATTTCATATCAAAGGTTAGTAGAGAGGTTGCTCGAAATCGATGGCACAAAAGAATTCATGCAAAAAAGGATGTGCAGAAGTAGGTGTTTGATTTCAGATCAACAGTCAGTAGAGAGTCGCACAAAATCGATGGCACGAAAGAAGTCATGCAGAAAAGGATGTGCAGAAGAAAGTGTTTGATTTTAGATCAATGGTCAATAGAGAGGTCATATGAAATTGACAGCACGGAAGAAGTCATGCGAAAAAGGATGTGCGGAAGCAGGTGTTTGATTTCAGATCAACAGTCAGTAGAGAGGCCACACAAAATCGACGACACAGAAGAAGTCACATGGAAAGAATCCTCAGAAACCAGAATTGCGGAAACTCTGATTTGTCAGAAGAAGCCAAAATTGTTAAGATGCGTTGCAGAAACTTATGATTGCATGTCAATTGGAATCCTTGTCTGTCATAAGGCATTGAACGGTTTTGATCAGTTATGAAGATGAACAGTCAGGCATACGAATGGGTGAAGGGTTGAAATACTGACAAGTATAAGAGGATGTGTGTGAAGAGCTACATGTGTGTGCACTCTTTGTAGGAAGAGAGTTGGTGCATGGATCGTCGTCAAAGTGGGGATTGCAGAATGAAAGAGGACTCTGATTTCTTTCAAGAATATCTAGAACAGAGATAATGAGGCAAACCAAGGTGCATAAGAAAATCCAAAAGTAGATCAGAACAGAGTTGGTATGCATTGTTATATCTGTTTTTCTACATATTGTAATGAAAATGTTTAAATATAAGGAACAAGGGTGGTAGGGTGGTGCTAGGAAAAACATGTTGTCTTCTTTGTACATGTTGAAGCCTATACAAGTGGAAGTTGGTGCTTCCACCCAATTGTAGCTGGAGAATGTTACTTTAGTGGGTGCTAGAAAAACATGAGGGTTGGTGCTCTCCACAAGAAGGAATTTGTAAACAAAGGTTGCAGCCTCATTTAAGTAGGTGCTCAAATAAAGATGAATATTTTTTTGTCTCTATCGTGTGTGTGTGATTAGTGATCATCATTTCTTCTGGTTTACTTGTTTCATTATCATAACTATAAATCAGTAATCAGTAATAATGCTTTAAATATTGAAAAATGGTTTAAGCTTTAGAAATAACTGATTCACCCCCCCCCCCCCCCCTCTCAGTTATTTGAATAATTTCAACAATTGTTATCAGAGAAGGTTCCTTTTATTTATAGGTAGATATGTAAGCTTAAACATGACAAGTTATGAAGGGACCTGTTATCTCTAAGGTGGTTTGACCTTTTTGTTTTAAGATTTTTTCATTATGATCTGTTTTTATCTTATTTTTATTCTGTAAATTTTGCTTTGTTTTCTTTATTTTATTTTTATGGTTTCTTTTATTATCCTGAGTCATCAAAATCTTCATTCATTAGCCATGAGCCTATGTATGTGCAAGATATTGTATGTTATATGGTGAATTGTTACAACTGGCAGCATTTATCCAAATTGGCAACATATCATGAAATGGCAGCATTTTATAAACTGGCAGCAGAATGACAAAGGGGCATTTTTATTGAAAAGTTTATTGTGTATTAATATCATGGAATGTAAAAGGATAATAAAATTTGGTCATATTCATAATCATGTGGCATTCAGTAAGGAAATTTTTAAAACAAAAATGCACCCCTGTCCACGAAATGATGAGTTGTATGGTGACATTTATGGAAGGGTACACCTGTTATCATTTCGAAATTTGAACATTTCATGTAATGAGTGCTAGTACTGATCGTGGCAAATCAACTTAATGCACATTTTTCCCCAAAATTTCTCTCATTAGTCTGCTGGTTAATTGGAGAAGGGTATTCACAGGCTTGTTGGTATACTTTCGATCTCCATTGGTGACAAGTAGCAACATGCAGGTTTTAGGTGACTAGGGTTTGTTTTCAAACTCTATGGTTTTTTGTTTAAGGGTTTGGATTACAGTGTAAATATTTCCCTGCATCTCAGAGCACGCTGCTACAGCACAGTATTTCCTGTTTGGGGCAGTATAGGGTGAAGGCCTTTTTTATTTGCATTAGTAACAGAGGCTTAAGGAGGCTCAGGGGTAAGACCTACGAGCCTTTTTGGTTCTATTTTCATTGTCATCTTCATTTGTTTAAGCCTGCAAATCAATCAAATTTGGACTAGCACAGGTATAAGTGCATTATTAATAGGCCATATGCTAGCATGGAGTGAATATTTACCACAGAGGTATGTTGATGTATATGTAACTTCAGAATGTATTCTTATATGTATTTTATATATTGTAACCCGATGTTTATTCCGGGATGTTTCTATTATGTATTTGAGTCATATTGTCTTACCCCGATGTTCCAATCGGGAGGATTATTAATGTAAACAAGTCTTGTCAGGTCATTAGGTAAGTCCCCATAGTTTAGGGGCACTTGGGTTATTATACACTAATTAAGGTGTAGGCTCAAGTAATTAATTATAAGTTAAGCCTACATGGTTGAGTGCACTTCAAGTCAACGAAAGAATATAAATAGAGAGTGAGAGTCTCTCTATTTATCACTTGTGAATTACATCACTTGCTCTCTCAAGTGTGGCGCACCTTTGGAGAAGGAAATACTTTGGCTTGACAGAAGACAGAAGGCTGCTGTTGTGTTGGGAGGTCATGTTACTGTTTTGGGATCAAATCTTTGTGTCTCTTGTCTCTTGTGATGTGCTTATGTGATTGATGTGCTTGTTATTCTCTCAGTGAAAAGATCTTAACATAATGCTAGCTTAAATGTTGAAAAACTAACAAGGTAACTACAGCAAAACTTAGTGTGTGTTTTTGTTTGAGATTTAAAGCCTAGTTGGTCTATACATCAAAGTTGTAGTTTTGTTTAGGGTTTCAATGTCAAAGGCACTAGACGAGGAAGAACCAGAGGTTATAGTGAAAATAAATCCCGGTGGTTTCATTTGCAGGATAGAACCAAGTAATACAGATGGGATAAAACAATTTCCTAGGTCTGCCAAGCTTATGGAAAAGTCTGGATGGTTCAATTTTTGTGAGAAACTATAGGGTTACCATTCACAAATGACCATGCTATTTATTGAAAATTACAGAGATGAGAGGGTTCAGTTGCAAAGCCTAACTGTTAGAGTAAATGAGGATTCTGTTGCTGAGGTAATTGGCGTTCCTGCACAGGGTGAAAAATGGTTCAAACAACAAGATTGTCAAGATAATTTCAGTGAATTTCTAATGCCAGGAGGTGAAAAACTAGATTGGAAAAATGGTGTCCACGTTAGTAAAATGAAGCCAGGATGGAGGGTTCCTTTAAAGGTGATACAAAATTACATCACCTGTGATGGAAGATATGACAGAGTATTAAAGTGCCATCTAAAATTATTAATGCATATTCATGGAAGTATACAGGTAAATCTCCCATTTTACTTGTTGAAAAGCCTCCAAAAAATGATTTCCAGGGTTCAAAACCATCCTGAGCATACAGCTCTCTCTGTTTATCACCAAGGGTTGATTAAATTATTGATTTTAGCTCAGTTGCAGAAGGAAGAAAGAACATGGGAATCCCTGTTAGCAAAGCTAGGGTTTAAGGATAACCCTAAAGAAAAAAGGCAAAAGAATGATGGATGATACTGAACATCCAATAGTAAGTCCTAAGAAGCCTGTTCAAACTGTTGAGAATGAAGAAAAACATATTGCTGAGAAAACCATCCAAGAAGGCTTGTTCCCTGAAGCCTCCTGCACAAATTAAGACTCAGAGAAACTCAGTCATATGCTGAAAACCATAGCTTCAAAGAGTAAGATTTGTAAACAATTATTCAAGACAGAGAAGCCAAGAACCAGGCTGAGGAAGAAAATGCAGATAGAGAAAGAGGCAACACATGAAGATGCCATGAATGTTGTAGTGATTGATGATGCTGGTAGTGAAGAAACAGTGCATACAGCAGGGGACCAATACTGTGTAGATAATGAAAAGTTTATTGATATGCAGGGCGTAGCAGGCACTATACCAGAAGAGTTTTGCACAGATAAGCAGGATACTCCAAATGATGGTTCAGCATCAAAAGGTTTACAGGAAGGAGGCCACATAGGAGAGGAAGATTTGGAAATATCCCCTGAGTTAAGCCAATGTAAGAAGTCTTTGCAGACTTATCAAGAACAAACTAGATACCTGCAAGACATAAATGAAAAATTAATGGTGGCCAACAAAAGACTGCGTGAAGACCTGGAGGACAAAGAGGCAGAATACCAAAAGCTGCTGATGGTTTCCAAAGATGTTATAAGGGAGAAACGAGCCATTCAGAAACAGTTGGAACAAGTCAAAGCTCAGATCAAGGAGGTCAATAAGGGTGTTGAATTCGCTAGACTACAGAGGTGTTCACAGGTGTTGAGTGACCTAGCTACACTAGCAGAGGCTTCTAGAAGCCTTTAGAAGTTAAATTGTACTTTTCCTTTTGAACTTATGTAGTTTATTTGACACATGTATTACACTTTTTCTTTAGTACTTTTTAAAAGGGATTGACTTCCCTATTTTTGAGGAAGTTCGATCCTTAGATATAGGATCTTATGGTTAGTCTAAAGAAAACATGATTTTGTATTTAAAGAGGTCTCGAGAAGGGACTAGGGGTGGGCAATTTTGGAGTAATGCAAGCCCAGTTTTGAGCACTGCCTGTATGACATAAACATTATGCAGCTTCTGTACAGGTTCTATTTTGAATGAAGCATGATGATGATTTGCCTATGTGTTTTATGAATTGTATTTCTGATAATTTATTATGCATATGGTCCATTAAATCCCATTGCAGTAATTCTTATTGTGAAATACAATTATCCTTATACTTTAGAAAACAGAGGCAGTTTCACTTCTTGTCTTTATGATCATAGTAACCTCGATATTGAACTTTGTGTTTTATCTTATGTTATACAGTTCTTGTGGATTATCTTGCAGCTCTGATTGACCTACCAGCTTATTTCATTCATAATTGCGTGGTCTGTACAAAATAGCCTTGACTTCATACTAGTCTAGTTCTTCAATGATTGTTTGATTTTACTTACAACTTTCATGTTATACCAGCCTATTTCACTGATAATTGTATGATTTTTTTTTCACTAGCTTTAATTTCATACCAGCTTAGTCCATTGATAACTGTGTGATTCTACCAACAGTTTTGATTTTATACATGCTTGGTTTTCATTTTGAATTTATTGATTTCTATTTTAGAACAAGATTTCCTTAATCTTGAACCCCTGTAGTCTAGGTTCAACTTTAGGGATAACAGGACGTCATCTAATAAGGTTCCTTTGTTTGATGGAACAAATATTTCCTTTTGGAAGCTTAGAATGAGAACCTATATAATGTCCTTAGGTGTTGATGTTTGGGATGTAGTAGACACTGGCTGTGTAAAGCCAGTTGTGCTAGCCTCCAGAGATGATAAGCTGGAGTTTAGTTTTAATGCAAAATCAATGAATGTTATCCTAAGTGTTCTTGTAGAGGATGAGTTTGTTAAGGTGATGGATGCCAAACTACAAACATATAAACTAAAATTTTAACAGCTAAAGATGAATGAGGATGAGAATGTCAGTAAATATTTCTTAAGAATAGAACATACTATTAATGCTAATAAGGGTCTTGGTGAAAAGATTGATGAAGCATCTGTATTTTAGAAAATTTTAAGATATTTTCCTGAAATATTTAATCCCAAAGTTTCTGCAATAGAAGAATTGATTGATCTTAAAACTCTGCCTATTGACCAACTTCTAGGTACTCTGACATCCAATGAAATAAGGATTGGTAAAGATAAATACACCTCTATAGAAGCATCTTTTAAAGAAGACAAGAACACTAATTCTGAAATGGATGTAACTGAGGAAAAATTTGTAAGGAGGCTGAAGAAAGGATCAAGTAAATACAATGGCAAGATGCCCTTTAAATGCTTTAAATGTGGTAAAATAGGCCATTTTGATGCTAAATGTCCCCACAAGCAAAAGAGGCAAACTTTTGATGCTGAAGAAAACTATACAGTCAATAAATACAATAAAGAGGATAAGTATAAAAGGAAAAGCTTATGTGTAAATGAAGTTGATTCTTCAAAATAAACAGACAACGATTCATCTTATGACCTGAATGATGAAGAAGGTGAACTAATCAGTGCTTTGGAGGAGATTAACAGAATCAGACTAAAGAAGAGGAATAAAAAACAAGTATTGATGCAATATGAAAAGAATGGTAAAGAACCAACTGAATATATTGCCCTATTAAAATTGGAACTAGAAGAGGAAAATAAGATAGAAGATATACTAAAAAAACAATTAACAAAAGGGAAAAATAGATGTGAAGCTTTGGAAGAAGAAGTAGTGACAACTAGGAAAGAATTGGAGAAATTTCAAGCTCTGTATCACCAGAATATGTCAAGTATTAAAGCTTCAGAATGACTGAACAACATTTTGAGTAAGCAAATGTCCCCATGGTTAAAATTAGGTGTTGGCTATGAAGAAGGTTCAAGCAGCAAATAGTCATAATGTAAACATACTGTGCAAACAAAAGGAAATGAAGCAAGTACCAAAATTAGAAATTTAGATCAAAATTATCAAGATTACGAATTAAAAGAGAATACACTATTCTAAGGACTCCACACCAGAATAGAGTAGTTGAGAGACATAATATGCCAGTACAACAGATGGCGAGATCAATGATGAATGGAAGGAGTATTTATCAGACATATTGGGTGGAGGAAATTCACGCAGCTGCCCATATTCTTAACAAATCTCACTTAAGGAAAAACAGTGATAAGAATCCTTATGAACTATGGTTTGGAAGACCTGCTTCTATCAAACACTTTAAAGTATTTGGAAGTAAATGTCATATAAAAAATAATGATGAACGTGTGGGGAAATATGATGACAGGGATGATGAAGGATATGTTGCAAACAGTAAAGGGTACACTTGTTATAATATGAGGCTGCATAAATTGGTTGATTGTATTGACATTAAAATCGATGAAGGAATCCGTGTAAAAGATATTCAAATAAGTAGTGTTGAACCATATACAAAAGATACAGTTGAAACTAAGGAAGAACAGGTCCAAGAATAATAAAAAGAACATTCTTTCCAAAAATTACTCATGAATCTACCATCTCTATCACTCACAATGCTCTTGGGGAGCCCATGCAATCTAGAGATTTCTTTGAAAAAAAGGTCAGCCACTTGTGCAGCACTAAAAGAGTATGTAACAACAAATAAATGAGAAAAAGTATTCAATCTATCCACTACCACATATATTCATTCCTTCTTAGTCAAATCAGTGAGTGGAGAAGTCAACTTGGAGAACCCTTTCACAAACTTCCTATAGTATGTACATATTCCAATGAAGCCTCTTAATTCTGTGATGTTTTTTGGTGATGGCCATTCTAAGATCACCCTCATATTTTCCATGTTCACTTTTGTTGGTAATAACTCCCGATTAATTAACTATTCCAATGCAAAAGCCTATACTTATACAAATCTCATGGCGGTTGGGTTTCACCTTCCGCTCAGCCGGTTTGGCTTCCTATCTATTCATATTCCTATTTTTTATTTATTTACAATAATCCTGATGGATTATTCTAACAATCCCCCTCTTAATCCGAAGGGGTGTTAGTAAGTCTGAGCATGTTTCTGAATCTTTCAAACTTTTCTCGTCCAAGCGCTTTGGTGAAGATGTCTGCAACTTGATCATTTGTGGAACAATGTCGAAGATGGACTGTCTTGGCCTCTACATGATGTCGAATCAAATGATACTTTGTGTTGATGTGTTTGGTTCGATCATGGAATCTAGGATTCTTTGCCAGCTTGATTGCAGAAGTATTTTCGACCAACAATGGAGTGGAGTTCTCTTGTTTTTCTTGCAAATCTTTAAGTATCTTCCTGAGCCATACTATTTCTTTTGTTGCTTCAGCTGCAACCACATATTCTGCTTCTGTTGTTGAATCTGCTGGAACTGACTGTTTGCAAGAT